>CAKAOH010025644.1:86615-224123 GCA_916701665.1 Sebastiscus tertius | reverse complement strand
AAAAAAAACAAGCATTTTATGTAATGCTTAATTACACATCCAGCAAAGGGAAACGTTTGCTTTGCATTCAAATTTGGACATATGAAATGGCAGAATTCAGGTATTGTGTAGGAAAAGTAATTATGGACGTAGACCGTGTAAAGCGCAAGATATGACAGCGGTAAATTAGCAACAACAGATGTACTCTGAGTGTAGAGAGACAAACACGGCGTGCATGCTGCAGGTTCCTGTGTGTTTACTCCGGCTCAATTAAGAAGTGTAACAGCAATATGCATATGCATCATTTTTTAGCCTCAGTTTTCATTTTCAGCTGTGGAATCCATGACTGGATTATTGTCCCATATAAATATTTTGTCAGTGCACAGAACAAAAGCAGCATCATCATCCCACAGCGCCTGAGCCAGTCAGGAGACGATAACTGCACTACGGCCTCCCTATTTATACGGACTGTGTTGATAAATCAAGGCACTGAGCTTAAAGAGTCATCGCCACGGGAGGAATAAGGAACTCTTCCTCTTTCCCTCTTTCCTGCCAGCCATTATTTCAACAATAGTTAACTGGGGCTGTAAATTTACACTGCTCTGTGTTGCAAGCTAATTGTTTCTGAATAATGGAGACGGAGTCAGCCAGATGCACATAACGCAATTATCTCTCTGTGGTTTCAGGGCAAAATTCTGACGACGAAAGAGGTTGGCTTCTTTCCAAGCGACGCTGTGAAGCCTTGCCCATGCGTAAGCAACATTTCCTTCTAGTCCACGGCTACATTAGGGCCTGTTGTAGCAGCTCTTGTTTGGCTACATGTGCTTACTAGCAGGCCAGTGATGTGAGGGTGGTTGGGGATTTGTGAGGGGAGGTAAGCTATTTTACCTGGCACGAGAAGAAAAACAGCCCACGGGGTTTTCATGTTCTGAGCACAAAAGTGGTTTACTGTCTAATTCACTTCATCAATAAGAGGCAAAGAAGAAAACGATGTCTTATAAGCAACGAGCAATACTTTATATTGTGCAAACTGAACTGGAAAGCTGTTCGGGAGGAATCACGGTGTGTATTGGCTTCACTGACTTAAATTGCTTTGTTTTCGTCCTCCCTTCTATAAATCTCCCCACCGCTGGATTGTCATGTTCCGTCCGATAAACTGAAATTCACACTATGTCCAGCTGCTTCAGGAATACGAGCCGTCCTGCAGATAAACTCTTATCACTGTTTTTATCTACACTTCTGTAAAGATAAGAAGAGCATTAAGCCGTTTTATTGGGGGTTGTATTGTGTTTTATAGAAGGAAAAACATCAGCTTACTGTGGAACTGGCACCAAGTACTTTACTGTTGTGGTGTACTGTACGTTGTTTTTAGGTTGCATGAGTTCAAGCTTCATGAAAATAACAACAACACATGTCCACTTTTTGCTCTTTGCTCCAGGTCCCGAAGCCCGTCGATTACTCCTCTCAAGCTTGGTATGTTCACAAAACAGCCGTCTCAGTCTGAACGGGTTACACAAAGAGGGTTAAAGTCTTTACTCGTGCTGAAAAGCATCGTCCCGCATGTACGGAAGATCAGATCACACAAAACAGCTACAGTACAGTAAAGTTATGCGATATTTGTTTTAATGCCATTAATTTCGCATTAACGTAATCAATCTGAAGAAGACAATGTTATCCATTGGTACCAACCATGTCATACTAGCTTGTCATAAAGGAGGCTAAATAACGCTCCAAACTTGCGCCAAATTTTGGCGAGGAAAATCTGCCATGGCAATTTTCAAAAGGGTTCCCTTGACCTCTGACCTCAAGATATGTGAATGAAAATGGGTTCTCTGGGTACCCACGAGTCTCCCCTTTACAGACATGCCCACTTTATGATAATCACATGCAGTTTGGGGCATGTCATAGTCAAGTCAGCACACTGACACACTGACAGCTGTAGTTGCCTGTTGGGCTGCAGTTTGTCATTTTATAATTTGAGCATATTTTTTATGCTAAAACCTGTGAGGGTTTCTGGACAATATTTGTCATTGTTTTGTGTTATTTGATTTCCAATAATAAATATATACATACATTTGCATAAAGCAGCAGATTTGCCCACTCCCATGGTGATAAGAGTACTAAATACTTGACAAATCTCCCTTTAAGGTACATTTTGAACAAATGTGTGATGAATTTATCATCAATAAAACAATCATTGCGATGAAATATTTTAGATATATTTTTAGATTCGATTGAAAGCCTTAGTAATAAGTCATTTGGCACAGATATTGACAAAATATTAATTTATTTGAATTTGACACACAAATCAAAGCAATTACACTATGCAGCTCTGACCCAGAAGTGTGAGTAAATTAAACAGCCTCCTCACAGATTGTACAGTAAAGGACAATACACAGTAAATCAACAGTATGCAAACAGTCAGTGACGTCTTTTCTTTTTGGCTGTTGTGCTGTAGGTTCGCGGGGCCCATGGAGCGGCTCCAGGCAGAGGCAGAACTCATCAACCGGGTCAACAGCACCTACCTGGTCCGCCATCGCAGCAGAGAATACACAGAGTACGCCATCAGTATAAAGTACGTCTGACATTCCTATCAAGTCATTCATATACAGACAGTGTCAGTGTCACCACCTCTGAGTACAACCTTGGATTTAATGATGATATTATCAGGAATGAAAATGATACATAATACATATATAATGGTACTCATAATAGGAGTGCTCTTTACAGGTAATGTGTGTTTAATGACACAAATGTAAGTAGTGACAACAAACATACACATTTTATTGAGTAATAATTGTGGGCTTGTCTCGGGTCCAGCTATCAGCAATCATCAGATTTTATTGTTTCTCTTCACTCTCGGCTGCTCTGGATGCCTTTAGCCAAACCGCAGTATTGACCAGACGTAACTCCCGGCTATACAACACAATTTGATGGACCCATTTATAGTTCCTCTGCAGGGGGATGTGCTTTGAGGCTGCGGTTAACCACAGTGATGTATGTGAAACTGACCAAACCAGATGCTAATCATGGAGCAGGATCTAAGGGAGTTAAGGCACGTAGCAGTATTCATTATGGTTTGACCTCAAAATCCAACAAAAACAATCGTATTATTTTATAATTAGAGTCACACAGCCATGTTAATCTTGGTAATGAGAAATTAACAGAACACATTTCAGAAGCTTGGGGTGCTAGTGTTGTTTGTAACTCATCTCTATGCATAAGATAAATAGCTTCAGTGGAAACGCAGGCAGTGAAATGAACACTTTGCCAGTGAGCGACGGAAACATTCCTTTAAATTCGTGTAACTTTTGTTTTAGCATCTTTTTCTTTTCTGGAGAATGGAGCGCTTTCGATGCCTTCTTCTACGCTGAAGTCTTAATTGCTCGTGTGCTCAGACGCGGCGGTCTGAACAGAGCAGGGAACAGCTGTGAGACTGTTCAAGGTTATTAAAACGTCCTCTCCTTCATTCTCTGTTTCTCAGAGTAGAGCCGGTGGAGCATTTGTGATGATTGTGTGTTTAAATAGCCAAGACAGACCCCCGTTCTGTATGAATTAAGCTCTAAACTCTAAAGGCAGCTTCCTGGATAATTCTGGCCACCCATAGTAGAGCGTAGATCTGGCTCCTTAAATCTCTAAAAAAGATTTGAAATCAGTGGGCAACTCTGGGCTCTGAAAAGTGAATCCAATATGGAAGTGCATCTTTCTTTCTAACAGCCAGCAGGGGGCGACTCCTCTGGTTGCAAAAAGAAGTCTGATTGTATAGAAGTCTATGAGAAAATGAGCCTACTTCTCACTTGATTTATTACCTCAGTAAACATTGTAAACATGAGTTTATGGTGTCAATCGCTAGTTTCAAGTCTTCTTCAATACAGCATGATGTTCATTTAGTGAATTATGGTCCCATTTAGAGTCAAAATAGACCATAAAGCAAGGGATGCTTTAGGGCGTGGCTATCTTGTGATTGACAAGTCGCTACCACGGCGTTGTCCGGTCTGGGAGTTGTCCGTGATTTCGTCTTAGAGCTTTAACCCTTTCACACTGGCTTTTCAGTTCATGAAAGTTAATTATAACATTTTGGGTCGCTTAAAATTGTCTCATTTTGCGTTCGGTTGTACTTAGCTCCACCCTCTCATGTCACTTCTGGTTGCAAATAACCAAGATGGCAACGGCCAAAATGCCGATCTCAAGACTTCTAAACAGTAATTAACAGTCGGGTGCGTTTGGGTCGATCACAATTTGGAAGTGGGTCTAATTATCCTCAGGTCCTTTCTAAAAGTAGTTTATGCAAGTAGGTATAAGTACGTTTTCCACAAGTTCAAGCTGACAATTTCCAAACTTTGGAAACAGGGAACAAGCAGATTGATGCAGTTGGCCCTTTATCAGTTAAATAATTACTTAAAAAGCATCACTATGAAATTCTCATGACAGACATCCTAGATTTCTGCACACACTGACCACAGCTTCTACTTCTCCAGCCTCAGAGCCCCATCAGCCACCCTGTTAATGCCAACACATGTACGTGGGTGGGTGTGGGGGGGGGGAGCGGTTACACACACATATTTCCTGACCACCCATCATTCATGTGTCACAAACCTGTGGGAAACTATGCATTACAGCGACGGCCGCGCACCCCACAGGGGCCAGGGGCGGGCCACCGATCGATGGCGGTGATCAGAGACGGAAATTAGACTCATAACTTATTCAATGGCCCACAGGTACAACAACGACGTGAAGCACATAAAGATCCTGACCAAGGAGGGCTGCTTCCACATCGCAGAGAACAAGAAGTTCAGGAGTATATTAGTGAGTCCTTTCAGCCTCTTTTATTTTTTAAATTCCACCACTGCAATTCATAAATAAATCATCGTGCTAACTTAATGAAGTGTCAGAAACTGAATTTTATTTTAGCAGTGTGCACAAAAATAGCCGTGATTAGAGACGTGTTTATACTGGCCGGAGGGCTTCAGCATTATAGATAAGTCCAGTGCATATTGGAAAGGCTCTTTTCTTTGTGCCATCATTGTATTTTCTCAGATTTGCTAATAACAGGTTTTGGAGTGTAATGTTTTTTTTGTAATTTCACTGCATTTTATAGAGGCAGAAACCCTGATGAAAAAGTCTGTCCAGTATTAGTTGGCTATTTGACATCTACAGCAGGTTAAAAGCAATAGTGGCCAATGTGACAATAATAAGATTCAGTTTTCAAGCAGACGCTTCATGATTTGACAGATATGTAAATGCTACATATGTTTCTGTCTTCGTAAGAGCTAAAAAAATACAAACATGGGTGATTCATCTGGTTTTACAAACTGATTTTCACAATAAATGGGACATGTAGTAAACACAAATGCAAATGACTGCATATCTATTAGTTTACTTACTTATTTTTATGTATATTTGTGTCTCTGTGTGTGTGTCTTCAGGAGCTGATTGAGTACTACAAACACCACTCCTTGAGAGAAGGTTTTAGGAGTCTGGACACAACACTGAAGTTTCCGTACCGGGAACCGGAGAACGCTGCTATGCACCGCCACAACCGGTCGGGGAGCAACAGTGAGTAGATCTGAAGAGTCACTCTGAATGGAAACTGTCCACCACTGAAACACTTTAATGCAGTAAGGGTAGTGACTGATAATGCAGCAACCGGACAATGTCAAAACTACTGACAAAGGATGAAAGACAACTTCAGTGCCGATATTTAAAGTTTAACAGAGGAATCAGTATTTGTATATTTTGAGCTGATGATACGTAGCACTTCAGACTCTGATATTTTATGTTACATAATGATTTTCATGCTAAAGATCATCTCCTTGGACAGGAGCTAAATTACAAACTGGGCAGTTGTTGACTTGCGGCCATTAAAGGCACCCTGTGGAGTTTTTCACCACTAGTAGCGCTATAGAGCAATGTTTTTATTGAGCAGGTCCCCCTTCTGTTTGTATCTCATGCACAGTGAAGTACTCTAATAAATACATGACGTAATGTTTACATTCAGAGGGTATCTTTAAGTCTCTGGTATCTTTATTCGGCCATAGCTAAATGCTGTATAACAGGACTGGGCAGACGACAGGGGAAATAGTGGAAATGGAGCAATCAGAGTCAGATTAGTGGTCAAAAAGGGGTTTTATTTACTTTTACTCAAAGTCCCACCAAAACAACAGAAAATCTAACTCCTTCAGGAGCCCTAACGCCTTAACTGGCAAACAAAAAAAACTAGCTTAGCCAGGCCGCTAGCCGACTTACAGGTTCAACAAATAACCAAAGTTAAACCTGGAGATCTAGGGAGCCCTCACTCACAGCATGCCACACTAAAATAGACTGTGCTCACTCCTTAATTCTCCCCTGATGAGGAGATCAGCTCCAGGTGTGTGGCTCCTCCCCACACCTGTTCCCAATACAATTTTCAACTTGTTGCTCTCTCTCCGGACTGTCTCCACCTGCTTCAAATCCACCACCATCATCCCCAAACAAAAGAAAGTGACCAGCTTAATCGACCGGTGCCCCATAGCCCTCACCCCCGTAGCCAGCAAGAGTTTTGAGAAGCTGGTTAAATCCCTAATCTGCTCCATACCCCCCCACCCTTGACCCCTGCAATTTGCATACCGCCCCAAACAGAGGCACAGAGGACGCCATCGCCCACGTCCTACACACCGCCCTCTCCCACCTGGAAAGAAGGGATACCTATGTGAGGATGCTGTTTGTGGACTACTACACACCATAGTGCCCTCCAAGCTCGTCACTAAGCTCAAGTATCTGGGCCTGAACACACCACTGTGTGACTGGATCCTGGACTTTCTGATGGAACGCCTCCAGATAGTGAAGTGGAGGTGAGGTTGTCCATTCTCATTGACTCTCAGCACGGGAGCGCCACAAGGCTGTGTTCTCAGCCCCCTCCTGTACTCCCTCTACACCCACGACTGTGTGGCAACAAGTCGGCTTCAAACACCATCGTGAAGTTCGCGGACGACACAGCAGTTGTGGGGTTGATCTCCCATGGAGACGAGACGGCCTACAGGGAGGATGTGACCGCCCTAGAACAGTGGTGTCAGAACAACCACCTCTCCCTGAACGTCTCAAAGACCAAGGAGGTCATCGTGGATTACAGGAGGGGGGGGGGTTGTCATCATCAACGGCACAGCGGTGGAGAGGGTGGACACCTTTAAATACCTGGGTGCCAACATCATATAAAACTGAGAAAAGCAGCAAATCCTCTGCATCTATGAAGCTGAGAGAAACGTCGCAGATATTTAAGTCAGTAGAGCAGTCTGTGTGATCTGACAACGTCACTCCGCTGATCGTTCATGCTCCTTTTTATTGTTGATAGTTTTTGTTTCAACCTGCAACATGCTGCTGTCACTGGCTCTGCTGATTCCTCCAAACCACTACTCCAGACGCCTGTTCTGTTTTCTTTATCTATCATCCTCTCACAAACACTGCTTTAATTCACTTGGCAGCATCTTCACAGCCTTAAAAGAGCCAGGTAGCTATTTGTTGTTAAAAACAGTCCGGTCTGACGTTAATTGTTTTTGACCGAACTGTCAAATGGTGGTTGGAGAATCTACTGAGCATGTTATTAGTTTTGATACTCTCTGGACGTTTACTGAAGATCAAATCGTTTTGAGTTTCAGAAGAGAGAGACAATCCGGTAGAGCCTTCAATGAGTTAAAGTCAAAACCATTTATAATCTGAGATATAGTCTTATTTACCTAGTGGGTGTTTCAGGAAAGTCAAAAGATAATATCATCCATTAATAGTTAGTATAGAGTGATTTAATCCATAGACTGTATATAAAGATGGACAACATGACAGCTCCCCAAAAGTGAAGCCAAAACATCTGGATCTCCCCCTGGTGGTTGGTTGCAGTATAGGTCATAAAGCCCGCCCCCTCCATGTTAGCGGATGGGACATGGGCCAACATAAAAAGTTGTCTGCTAACCCTCCCGGGCGGTGAACTGGAGACAGTGAACGCAGCACTGTGGCTGCTACAGTAGCTCTCCTGATGGTGAACTGGGGACTCAGTTGTCTGTTTTGCTTATACACTGCAGCTGGCGCACCGCTGCATGCGAGACACAAATCTTGTTGGTTAGCGGTTAATAATCGGTTAACGAGGGTCGGTTAGCGGTTAATAAAACATTTTCAAAATTAGCATCCCAAGTTTAAACCATCAATCATCAACTGATTAACTTTTCCCTTACAAGTGTTGTGATATTGAAAGTGAAGCTCACCAGCAGATTGTTATATTTCAGCCGTCAACTGCGGCAAGCATCGTTTTAAACTTCAGACAGCCCTAAATTTGTTAGCAACTGCACCTCAAGAAGTTTTTGTCCTTGTGAATGTTGTGGTGTGCTGTCTGGCAGTCGCCGGGGTGAAGATTTGAGCTGTTTGATATTTCTTACCTGTGTAATAATGAGCTGTTTGTTCTGGCAACACCTCAAGACAAAGCAGCTGTTGTCACCAACTTTTTTTTTTCCGAGGAGCAAAACCGCACCGATGATTATTTATGCATGCAGCTGCTGCTTTGTCAGTCATTACCCTTACTAACCTGATTCCTCTCAGCATTCAGGTGTTGGAGATGTTATTTATCAGGGCTGAATGAGAGAGAACACGACATCCAGCGAGATGTTTTTCCTCTCTGACTTGGAATGTAACAGATGTAGGGTGTGTAACTTTGAACTGGGATTTTAATGAGATGATGTTTGGGTTTGAAGTGAAGCAACACATAAAATAGCACAACACTGTCAAAGTGCCAACTCAGGAGTGAATGTGGACATTGCTGTGACAAAAAATATAGTTTTTCTAGTGTAGTTTGGTGATGAAAATTGTTTTTTAAAGAGTACTAGGCCTAGAGTTTCTTTGGGGCAAAAGAAATTCTGTATAAAATCACTATTATACTTTGTTTTATTGGCTTGTCTGATAACACCAGGTGGGAATAAGTTTGAAAACCATCAAGAGAGGGTTAAACACTGAGGTTGAAAGTGTTGTTCGCCCTGTAAAGCACCCATGATCACCCCACACAAGCTGAATCTTTCAAGCAATGCCAGAAGAAAAGGTATTAAACAGTGTGTGAGCCGGGCAAAGCAACATTGCCCATCAGTTGGTTAATGGAAACTGTATGACTTATCGCAATCAGTGGCAAAATGGGATTTCATTTGAACCCCGTCTGCCACCGCGTGCAATGGGAAAAAAAGAAAAAAAGTCCCGGCTTGCTGACGATCGCGTTCCAAGCAGGAGAAATGTGAACAGATTGTACAGAGCTGTTTGGTTGTTCTAGAGGAGGCCTGTTGTTCAAACTCCGCTTCAAAACACAAGTCGAGACAGCTTCAATCCAAATTAGTTTTGCTCCGGTGTGGTCTTCTATCTTGTAGGCAGCCTCCTCCTGGTGTGCACACTTCGTTTTCTCTCTTCCACGTCTAAATGACTCTTTTGTTTTGATTTCCATCCTCCTCGAAGCACTGCTGGAAGACTGTTAATTAATGTTTATGCTTTGTTTTATGTTTTTTGGACAGCTTTGCAGAAGGCAAAACTGATTGATTGATAGTTGTTTTCTTACCAATACGCTAACTAAAGCAGCAACAGAGTTAACCCAAAAATTAATATGGGTCCATGGAACAATCTCAGCTGACAGCGTGTGTGGGACTCTGGGCTGCTGATTGGATTTTAGCTCATCCTCACTCTCTTGTGAAATGATAGGATGCGTGTGTATGTGTGTGATCTCCTCTATTAGTCAACCTGCCCACATTGTGTATTCCAGTGTGTTCCACAAATCAGATTGTGCAAAAATGAAGCATGTAAAATGCAGCTGGTGTTTTGGTGGCTGTTTGAAGTGGAGGGCGATCCCTCTTCATATTGCTCGTACCTAGACACCATTAGGGGTTGCTGAGCTGTCTCTCAGTGTGCTGATTAGTATTCATTTTAAAAACCGCTGGAGCTCTGCTCTCCTTACAGCATATCAATAACCCAGGCCAGTTAACTTGCCAGCAGTATTGTTGGGAGCGGCACATTTTTCATAAAGTTTGGGCGTTCATCTGCCATATTGGGGATTACATTTCATATTCCCAGTGGCAGAAATAAAAAATGTGTTACGACTCAGATTCAAAGCCCAGGTTGTTCGCAAAGTAGTAAACTGTACATTATTAATACTTAACATGGTTTATTCAGCGTAATAAAGGAATGTCAAAACAAACTACTTTAAATATTCTCAAATTAAATAATAACAATTAGTAGCTGCTATTTGTAACTCCAAATAGCCTACAGCCATGGACAGATTATGAGACAATGGGCTCCTGGACAGTGACATGTGAAAGGCCTCCCTACATCTTTGTAGTTGTTTTGCATTTCCTTGTAGTCATTTTGCATCTCTTTGCGGCCATCTCGAATCGTTTGGAAGTCGTTTTTGCATCTTCTTGTGGTCGTTTTGAGCGTCTCTTTAGTCGTTTTGCATCTCCTTATAGTTGTTTTGCATTTCCTTGTAGTCATTTTGTGTCTAATTGTGGTCATTTTGCATCTCTTTGCGGTTATTTTACATCATTTGAAGGTCATTTTGTATCTCTTTGTGGTTGTTTTGAGTGTCTTTGTAATCGTTTTGTGTCTCTTAGTAGTTGTTTTGCTCATAGTTCTAGTCATTTTGTGTCTCTTTGTAGTTGTTTTGCTCATAGTTCTAGTCATTTTGTGTCTCTTTGTAGTTGTTTTGCTTCTCTCATTGGTTGTTTTCGCATCGTTTTGGAGTCATTTTGCATTCCCTTGTGGCTGTTTTGAATCTCTTTCTGGTAATTTTGAGTGTCTTTGTAGTTGTTTAGTGTCTCTTTGTGGTTGTTTTGTGTCTCTTTGTAGTTGTTTTGAGTCTCTTTGTAATCGTTTTGTGTCTCTTTGTAGTTGTTTTGCTACTCTCATGGGTTGTTTTGCATTTCTTTGTAATTGTTTGGTGTCCCTTTGTAGTCGTTTTGATTCTACTTGTAGTCATTTTATGTCACTTTGTAATTTTTTTGCTTCTCTCATTGGTTGCTTTGCATCTCTTTGTGGTCATTTTGCATTCCCTTGTAGCTGTTTTGCTTCTCTTTGTGGTTGTTTTGAGTGTTTTTGAAGTTGTTTAGTGTCTCTTTGTGATCATTTTGAGTGTCTTTGTGTTCCTTTTATGTCCTTGTAGTCATTTTGTGTCTCTTATTGCCAACAACAAGAAATGTTCATACTGAGGCTCTGTGCCTAGTAGGCTCATATGATTATCCATCCATGATACTTATAAGCCAACTATCACCTTCTAACTTCTTGCATCTGTCTAGACTCTATATAATGTATTTTGAATGAGACTTTTCCATTGCCCAGACAGTGTAAATAATTCCTGCATCAGGACTGGGATGTTTTGTTCACCCCAGTTAAACTTTTCTGGACAAAAAAACATTCCTTGGCTTCCATTTAGCCAACTACTTCTATTGAATTTATACTGTTTCTACTGAGGAGAACCTTTGTAGCATCAGCATTTTCTCCTGACTGTACTTGCGCCATATGTTGACATTCCAAAATAACCCAGTGGACTCAAATTTATCCATAAAGACTAAGGTACTAATACTTCTATTCCCCAGAGTCCCTGACACTGCCAACTCACATTGTTGGAACCAGATCAATGCCTGGAGGAGAGATAGAAATACAAACGTGGGTTATTGCTCAAGTTGTTTGCCAGGTAAAGCCACAGTTAGTCCTTCAAAAGTAGAGAAATCTGCACTGTGGACATGTGAGCCTCAGAAAGACCACATAAAGAGATCAATTATAAATACAAAATACAGCAACGCTATTGTCTGACAAGTTGTCAAGTTGAACGTATCTGTCAGTGGACATTTGGGAAGATGTGTATCTGAAGTTGTGGCTGTATTACAGCTGGATGATTATCTTTATAAATATGCAAATAGAAATGTATTCCCTACGCTGTAATTGTGAGTGCACCGCATGTTCCTCCAATTAAATGCACAAGTGAAGCTGTCGTCCCCCATTAATGATGCAGACATCCTTTTGGCGAATTGGAAATAAGATGTGACATCACTTTATATTTCAACAAAATCTCAGCGGTGATGTGTATATGAATTAAGGTGAAAACATTGAAAGGTCCAAAACAGTCAAGACGATCTGTCAATTTTCCAACACCAAAACACAAAAAGTGCACTCCAAACTGCAAATTTTGAAATGTCACAAACGTGTTTAAAACTTATTATATTTAAAGCACCACTTCATTCCTGCAAGTGTATTATGTAAATTTATAAAAGCCAGGTTTTGTGGATTTTGTGTTTCAGTTTCAGAAGTAAGAGCCTTTCAATCCTTTTTTTAGTCTTTGTTAAACACAAGCAATGAAATTTCAATCCAGACCAAGAGTTTGATCAAAAATGTAATTTAATTTAACATTAGGACAAACAATGTAAATACTTTTACAATTAAAGGTCTTATTAATATCACTTTTATGTAGACAAATATTTAAAAAAAGAAAAAATAATACATCTAAAGAGCCTGTAGAAAGGTGCTGAATAAAAGTATGTATTTTCCTGAAAAAAAATGTATATCATTGTGAATTAATCATTTTTAAATGAATGTTTTGTTTATATCTGTAGAAGATATCTGACATTCGGTCCCCACTTCTAACAAGGCTTGTGAGCGAATAGTAAAACGACGTTGGTATCACGTGGTTGTCTCTGGGTCGTCATTTAGTGTGGAACAACTAACAACAACTGGCAACAGCTTGTTGTGAAGTGAATGCAATGGAACGGTGGAGGGAGAATGTGACATCTGGTGGCTGAATGTTATCAATAGCACCTTTAACCATCAGAGAAAGAACCGCTACCAGTGGCTGTGTAGATAAGGTGTACACCTCGCTGGAGCTCGTCCTGTGTCTGACGTCATTTATTTTTTTATCAAAGATGCAACTGTGTTCTTTATACCTCGGAGTTGGGATTTTAAAAAACATGTTTTATTTTTTCTCCTTTGCTTCTCTCTCCTTCTACCATCCTCCCCCCATCCCTGCCCTTTCTCCCCTCTCTCTCTCGCATCTCTGCGCTCCCTGCCTGGCCTGCCCCGCCATAGCCCCATTGCTCTGCGGCCTCTCTTTTGTAACTCCTGCCGGCTACAGCTTTGTACCTCCTTCCTCTGCTCCCTTCTGGTCAGGTACAGGTATCGCTTCTCTCTCTCTCTCAGTCTGTCAGTCTGTCTGTCTGTCTGCCTCTCTCTAACACTATCTCTCTCTCTCTCTCTCTCTCTCTCTCTCTTTCCTTTCATGTTGAAGGCTGCTTAGCATGCTGGCTGTAGCTCAGTTGCATTCACATCATCTTCTGAATCTCTGCCTTTACATCTGCCGTCCAGCTTCCCGTTGCACCATTTCACCTCTTCCATAGTGGTGTGCACATACATGCCATCCTGTGTGGAGAATAGGGACCGTTTATTTTTAGTAATGCATGTTAATTTGTGTGTGCATGTAAATATCAGAGCGTGAGGCAGAAACTGCTGAGAAAGGAGGTGTTTTTTCGGCGTTCAGGGTGT
This sequence comes from Sebastiscus tertius, assembly GCA_916701665.1. NCBI lineage: Eukaryota > Metazoa > Chordata > Actinopteri > Perciformes > Sebastidae > Sebastiscus > Sebastiscus tertius. The sequence goes on along the minus strand of CAKAOH010025644.1, from coordinate 210,629 downwards.
GTTTGCTTGTGTGTGTCTGTCCGTCAAAGTAAAGGTGGAGGTGTCCAAATACACAGAGCTCCTCTATATTAGATATTCTCTCCCCACGGCCAGGTTGTAGAGGTCTGACATTCCATTTCCACCTGTCAGCTTAGCCCAGTCCGACCCACCAGTCAGTGTCTGGAGGAGGTAGGAAGCCAGCAGGGTGGGATGGAGCAGAGGTAACTAGCTAACCGTCTCCACAGCTGTCTCTCATACTGCCGTCTCCTCGACAGGATGTCTAGTCGCACACACACACGGCTGTCAGCACACTCGGCTCAACTAAAGCAATGCACTACACAGCTACAAGGACTTGCGGGCCACACTTCTTTATCATTTAGTCCTGCCGAGTTTCAAACCAGTGACTTACTGAGTCAGGTTATACCCTTAAAACTGAGGAAACATCTTAGCTAGTGAAGACTTTAGTAACTTGTAAATAGGTTTCTACTAGACATTTGTAGAGCCGTACAAAGCAATCAACTAATGTTAGGTCATACAAGAAGTCACTGTGTAGCGTTACACACTGCAGCACAACTTCCAAAGATAAGAATGTTAGGAGGGAAACAAATTAGAGAGCCGAAGTCATGACGACACCCTCAGGCTAGCAAACAGCATTTTGTCTGGCGTCAGGTCACGTGTCAATCACATTCCATATTATCTCTTACTCTTTAATCTTATATTTCATATGTTAGCAAGCTAACATTAGCTTTGTCAGTTGAACTGGCTACGCAATAGTGACACCTTGCAGTTACTGGGTGTAAACATTTAGCAACAACTAGCTATTTTCTACGTAGGAACTAGATTGCTTCGTACAACCCCATTTTTTTAATTTAGTCAAGTTATAAGGTTAATATTGAATACTGACTGAATATTTGAATACTGAAATTTATATTATAATTTACAGCATGCAAACGGAAGTAGACTTTTTAAAAATATATCAGATAAATCCTACTACCACTCATAGACATAGACATAGTATATATGAAGTGGCCATAGTCACCATGACGTCACCCATTGTTTTGAGGGCTGCCGTTTTGAAGCCTCAAGTTTGGCATTTTGGTTGTCGCCATCTTGCTTTTTTGCAACCAGACTTGACACGAGAGGGTGGAGCTAAGTACAACCAAACGCTGAACAAGATATTTTTAGGCAACCAAAATGTTAATATTAACTTTCATGAACTGAAAAAATGGGTTAAAGTTGTACAACGAAAACACGGACAACTCCCAGACCGGACAACGCCGTGGTAGCGACCTGTCAATCACAAGGTAGCCACGCCCTATACCTTGCTTTAGCGTCTATTTTTCTCTAAATGGGACCATAATTTACTAAATGAACAACATGGTGTATTGAAGAAGACTTGAAACTATTGATTGAGACCATAAACTCATGTTTACAATGTTTACTGAGGTAATAAATCAAGTGAGAAGTAGGCTCATTTTCTCATAGACTTCTATACAATCAGACTTCTTTTTGCAACCAGAGGAGTCGCCCCCTGCTGGCTGTTAGAAAGAATGCAAGTTTAAGGCCCTTCCTCATTGGCTTCACTTTTCACTACTACTACTACTACAAATGGGCAGATGTTTTTTTATTTCTTAAGGAAAAGAGAGAAAGGAGAGGAGGATGATAGTGAGATGTTTTTCAGGGTGAATGAAAACATATCAACCATCTCCATCTGTGTGTTTGTATGTGTGTAAATGTGTCAACACTGAAACTGTTTTTAAATTTCTTTCAAACGCATCTCGAACCTTGAATGGACTAAATGTCCTATATATTTTTTTTTAACACCCGCCTCTCTTTCTCTCTCTTTCCAGTGTTTACTCCGAAAGTGATCGGTGTGGCGATCGCGCGGTACGACTTCAGCTCACGAGACACCCGGGAGCTCTCACTGCAGGAGGGCGACGTGGTTAAGATCTACACAAAGTCGGGAGCCAACGGCTGGTGGAGGGGCGAGGTCAACGGCAGGGTAAGTGGCGGCCTTAAGATGCCAATAAAACACAGCCTCCCGTCACCAAATACAAATGGGGAAACTAATCTTCTCCGAGGGTTGGTATTGGCTTGCAGGTTGTTGTGCCCTTTTTCATTAGTTTCCATTTGATGGAGCTTTGCAGTGCATTTATGTTGAAATTAAGTGATGTTTAATCAGGGCAGAAAAGTTTCAGAACTTCCATTAGCTGTGTTCACTCAGATAGTTTTGTTTATTCATCCTGGCTGTTAAATCCTTAAATCCAATTTTAGGTAGCGCTAAAAACTGTCTCTTTGAAGAAGTAAGATTTGGCAGATATTCTTGTCTACAGGTACCTGGAAGGGACTCTTCAGATTTAGCCTGTGTTATCTTTAGTCTGTCATGTACACCTCTCCAACATTTCTGTTTCCCAATATCATCGCTTGGAAGAGTTCATTTGCTGCTCTTCTGTGTCTTAAATGCATGAATTTTTCCCATCCAATACCAAGAGCGCTTTATAATCAGCCGTGCAGCGTTGACAAAATCCTGCTTCTAAATGCAGAGAAATGTATGTACCGACTCCCACTCACATGCGCTGCGTTTTAGCTCGGCGGAGGAGAGACTGAGTGACAAATTCAGCCAGTGTTTGTGTGTGTGTGTGTGTGTGGGTGTGTGTACTGCAGCCCTCAGCAGTGTGTCTGTGCTGCGAGTGTGTTTTGTGAACAGCTGTTGTAAATGAAGAAGCTTTTCTCGTTTACTAAGCCTGATGTGTGTGTGTGTGTGTGTGTGTGTGTGAGTGTTGATGCTGCTCTGGTGAAAACTAAACTAAAGTCTGTCGAGAGCTGTTAGACTCTCTTTAGAGCCTTCAACCAGTGAAAACAATCGGTGCTGCTGCTGGGCTGGCTGGGAAAGAGCTGGCTGAATCTGTCAATTGAAAAACACTTTAGGGTTATATCACTATAACCTTTCAATTAGTATTATGTACTATCAGGCTCTCACCGTCTAGTTATCATACTGGCTGGATATCAGCTCTCCAAATATGTGAAGCCTATAATAATTCGGCTTTTTCCGATTGTACAAAATGACTGCCAGCATGTATGTTTGTCATTAAAAGCAGTCATTAACTAGAAAAGTGCACTGAGTAGAGTGCAGATCTCCACCAGGTGTATCTGCAATGACCACTGCTGTAATGTTTGATTGAATGAATACAGCCCACATTTGGCTAACACCCCCGTCTAGACTGCATGACGCATTTTCCACTTGCACGTCTCACGCAACAGACACATTCAATCTATGGCTCTGTACAGGCACGCGTCCCAGCTCCGTCTCATGTGTCACATGTCCACAGGCTCCATCCTTTCCACGCTTCCCATTCATTGTCTACGTAAGCAGCCGTGCAATGCATTCTGGTAGCATGGCGGCGCGATTCGAGAGACGGACCGTCATGTCGCCCGCTCCTCATTGGCATAAAGTTGAGGTCTAGGCTACTTTATGCAAATCAGGGGCGTTTGGCGCGACTCGCCACCTCTGGAAACTCCCTAGAAACTTTTAAACTAACAGTTGCTGATCTAAAATAAGTCAGAAACACATTTCGGTGAGTTTTTTTCATAATATAAGAGAAGAAAGTTTCCAAACAAGCCGCCACGTTGGTTCCGGTTTGAAAGCTGGGAGCAGCAGCCCATGGAGGGAAAGCGTTCATCCAATCAGGCGCCTTGTGTTTAGTTGCAGCCCATCAAGTGTCCAATGCTGGGAAATGAGGTGTTCCCTTGCGATTAAAAAAAACGCCCCTGTGGACGTTTACCATCATGGGTGTAACCACGACTTGAAGCGTTTATTTAGGCTTAAAGTCTACTGAGCAAACTGTGTCTCTTGCGGTGTCAGCAGGCAGTCAATGGCAGTATCAAACAGGCAATAAAAGGTGTTCTGAGGACGTGTGAGTCACTGCAATCACGAGAGGTCCTTGAGCATGCAGCTGTAAATGACCTCAAAATATTAGGCCGTTTGGTTCAGCAGTATGCGAGATTAGCCGCGGACCGTGATCCTCCTGGCGGAGATAATAAATGTCCCGTTGGACCTCAGCAAGACAAATGGATTCATTTTATTTGAGGCTCACTACTCTGATGCCTTTAGTATTGCCAACAGTAACATGTAAAAGATGTTTTTGTTACTACTGCTCTCCCCCTGTGGGTTGCCAAAAGGCATTCTGGTAAATGTATGAAATCACTATCTGAAATAGAAAAAGAAAAAATGAGGGAAAGGGAGTACACCATTAATTACGGCTGTGTGATTTCTATTTTTTTATCCTCTCCCCTTCCTCAGGTCGGCTGGTTCCCGTCCACATACGTAGAGGAGGGTGAGGAGTGAAAGGTCCGACGTGGGAAGAAGAGTAAAATGAAGGAAGACGGGCAGCAGCAGTGGAGAAATCAAACTGTGAACATTAACAGTAACAAACAGCTTCTGCACCGCTGCTTGCCCCAGTGTTACTTTTCCGAGCAAAGTGGCCGGCTTCGCTCTCCTCGATGGAGTCCTGTCGCCGACGAAGGCCTTTGGGAGAGAAAAAGGGCTGCAGTACGTCGCGGATGCGAAGATGCCCCATCATTTCTGGTTGACTCTGTGTGGCTAAGTGACTCCACCAACTAGCAGCTTGCTTGTCAGCGGGGCACAAGCCCTCGCCAGACACCCCCCTCCTCCCTTCCTGAATTCATCCATCCATAATTCACCCCGCGCTCCCTTCCTCTCTCTGCACCAGCCAGCCCTCAACTCCCACCTGTTTCTGCCGGCCAAGTCGGCCGTCGCCAGTCTGTCAAGAGTAGATACTCAAACAGCGCTCCTCCATTCATGCACTCACCCATCCATCCATCCATCCATCTATCCTCCCTACCACCCCCCCTGTGAGAATAGAGTCATCTGATCCGACAAAGACCCACACTGTATCCTGTTTTTCTTTCATCCCTTTCTCTCTCTGAAGGGATTTCAGTCAGTTTTGACCTTGCCTGTGCGTTTCTTCCACTAATGCAGGTGGTTATTGATGACTTGATGACCCAGATTCACACACACACACACACACCACCCACCTCTCATCCCCCTTCAGATTACGATCGCCTCACACACGCGCTCTTACAGAGAGATGTAAGAGAGGGATGGCGTCGGATAGCATCGCTGCGCCGTGCCAGCAATTGATCGCTGTTGTTCCTATTTTCCTCCCACCTCCTACATTCTTTATCTGCAGCCCAGCCTCTCATGTTTTTCAGTTGTCTTGGCCGTTAGCGATCCTCCGCTCTTATCGGTGGCAGCTCTGTCGACAGGAGCCCATTCGCCGAGGGTTTATCTTATCGGAGGCATTAGTCGGGGAACAAGCCACACTACCTAGAAGCCACCTGTCCCCTTCACATAAAAAGAAAAGCAGATGAAACACAAACTTTGTTCCTCTTTTTGTTTCTCTTTTTTTTCTCATTTTCCGTCTCATTTTCTTTGCTTTGCTCAGCAGGTCTTGAATTGATTAGTCATCATCTACAGATATGATGGATACGATTCAGTTTGATTGATTGCATTCTTGCGAAATGAGCAGTACCGCAGTGGAATCTAGCCACATTTGTACTTTTGCAACATTTTCACCAGATTATGCATCAAAACGTTCATCAAAGTGTTAGTTGAGACGGGGTCTTCTCCTGTAACTGCTATTTTAGAGGCTGGTTTTACTCAAGTTTGTGCAGAAACACGCGCAATTTAGGGGATTTATTCCGGCAAGAAAAACATCAAACTTAAAAAAAGGTATTTAAGTATTAACACTTCAATCCAAAAGAACTGATATCGGCTCTCAGAAACCTTTTTTTCCGCAGCTTATATCTTCCTGCTAAATGTCCTCCCTCTCACCCCCTCTCCTTTTCTGTGTCCCACCCTCACCCCCTGTATACATTATGCACACTGTCTCCTTAATCCACAGTGAAAGAGGATTTTCCCACATTTGAGGGAATAAATACCTTTACAGCAAAACACGCCGCGCAACACACTCGTGGTGTTAACACACACCAGCGTGCCGTCACAGACGGAGTACACAGAATCCAAATAGTGATCAATTTATGTCTGGAGGTGAGACCAGAGAATCCCCAGCTGTTGGCTTTGTGCGGCGATGTTTTAATCTCAGCCAGGGTGTTGATACATACCGTACTTCTGTGTTCGAAATATGTACATATTGAGATTTTTTTATTTAATTCATGGTTTCTGTTCACACAGAAAGCAAGAAAACTCTTTGAACTCGTCCTTAAAATGTCTTTGCTCTTTCTTTGGCTATTTGTCTTCTTTTTGTTCCCCCTCGCTCTTCAAATACTTTCACACACGCCTACGCGTGACATTTTACAAAAAGCATCCATCTCTTTCCTGTTAAGGGAAACTAATAATGTACATACAACACAATGTTGGGATAGTTTACAAAGAGGCATCGTTCTCTGGTTGACAACTTAAGTGAAAACATGTATCAGACATTGAATGAAGTCAGAAGTTTCAACGCTAATAGAGAAGTTTAACCAGCTGTCATGTGGCTAACTAGTGGAGCCTGCCTCTGGTAACAGCCTCCATTCAAACCCTGTCATGCCCTCATTGTAGCCACGCCATTGGGAATCTAATTTATTGTAAAGATATGCTTTTGTATGCGCTTAATGGAGCCATTATGTTTGAAAATCCTTAATAACCCCCTGCCAGCCATGCCACTCAGTGCCATTATAATATGTATGGAAAAATCTGTTTTTCTTCTCAGTCATATTGTTTAATACTAGACTGGAGAAATCTGTCATATTAATGTAATTCTGCCTTTTTTTTTTTTCTCCAAATTATCAACAGTGTCATTAAGTGACCACTAGATGGAAGCATCCTAAACACATCTTCTCCTCCTCCTCCTCCTCTCTGAGCCTTTAAGTTTGGAGATGACATCATCTGATTAGGAAGCATGTAGCATCAGCCCCAGACTTGTTGCTGTGAGTGAGAGGGTACGAATAGACAAGTACCAAATCACACAAGATTGAAGTTTTTTTTTTAAAGAAGTCATGATTAGTAATGCAGGTATAGACTTCTACCAGACTTTCTTTCAAAATGTCCTGATATTCCAGGAATTGTGTGTCCAGTAGGAACCCTGAGGATGATATTTCTCCTCTCCCTCCCGCTTCCCCAAAATGTCTGCAGTCTCCGAGCACTCAGACATCACATTTATAACATCTTTGGGAAATCTTGGGTGAGGCGGCTCAAGCGCTTTCTCCCGTCTTGGGAGAACTGGAGAGTAGGCTTCTCTAATCGCAGACTCCGGTAATCCACTCCCGCGCTCCTCCTCCGCCCAGATGAACTCTGACAGCGGGGCCATTTACAACTGCAGGCCTTCCTCCACTCCGAGTGCGCTTCCAGAGTTTTTGTGTGTGTCTTTGTGTGTGTGTGTGTGTGTGTGTGCAGGAGGGACAGGGAGGAAGGCTCAAGGGTATCTGTGATCTAATCATTACACCATCTCCTCACCCCGGCGACCCCGCTGCATCCATCTCTCTGTCGGCTCCTCTCTCTCTCGCTCTATCTCACCTTGTCACTTCCCTTCTCTCTTTCTCTCTCTCTCTTTACTGCTCTCCTTCTCCATCTATCTTTCATCCAATCTCTGTCTTCTCTCTGTATTCTGTCCCTCACCCCCGACGCTCTGTAGGCTGTAACTGTATGTTGGCGGGAGGAGACGATTCAGAGAGAAGGAGGGAGAGAGAGAGAGAGAGAGAGAGGCGGTCTGATTCTCTATAAACAACCACAAAAATGAGGACTGGTTTAATTTGAACACAAATTCATAGACTGGGAGAGAGAGATGATCCCAATTAGAGGATGAGTTAGAATCAGCTCTGCACTCTCCTCATATAGAGCGCCTGCGCAGATTATGTCCATATGCAGAGGCACACACCGTGTACGTGTGGAGAAACATTCTGACAGGATTTAGGGCCGGGCAAGTCTTAGCCAAGCAGGGGGTTTCAGGATCCAATCTTCTTAACCGACATGAGAGGACAGTTCTGCAGGAACCTGAACAGAAACATAATGCCAGCCATACATGAAGGAAATATGTCATATAATACTTGTTTGACTCCGGGCTGAAAATCCATCCTTAATCCATTGACAAATCATCCCCCCCTCCGTCTCTGTGTTATATTGCTCACTGTGTTCTCGCTCCCTGCTGTGTTATCCCTATGAAGCCAAAGATGTATGCTGTACTTACTGTACACTCTGTGTTGTTGTCGTCGTCGTCTCATAACCACGGTACCCGACCGCTGTGGCCTAACTCTAAAACCGTGCAATCTCGACTGTGTAGCATTACCGTGTATTGTTGCTGTACCATACTGTAAAATATGTACATAGCACATAATAAAGATATACATTGCTTCTTCTAATGTTTGGTTTTGTCATATTTGATTTTAAACCAACGTAAAGTGTGTTATCAGCAGTGTTCAAATGAGTAATAGTCACTGAAAAACAAACAGAAGGTCACGTAGAATATGTGTTTTTAAACTTTATTTTAAAGTAAGAAAAAGGTGGTTGTTATGACACATCTTATGAATTATGTTGAGTCTGTTGAGTAGGTTTGGACATTCAAACCTTCCTACATGTGTTAAGTACTTAAAGGTCTTATAATACATATTTATGTAGACAAATATAAAAAAAACAAAAAAAAAAAAAACATCCATAGAGCTTTTAGAAAGGTGCCAAATAAAAGTAAGGCTTTTCTTGAAAAAAAAATAATATATTTGTAAAAATGTTGGTGGGTCTAAATTGAATGTTTTGTTTTTTGCCATCAGTTAGTGTGGATAAACGGATATTGACAGTAAGTGTCTGGCAACGACTTGTTGTGAAGTAAATGCAGTGGAACGGGGGAGGGAGAATGGGACATCTAGTGGCTGAATGTTATTAATTGTACCTCTAAGTCCAAATTTGAGGTACCTCGCTGTACAAATATTTCCACTTTCTGCTACTATACACTTATCCCACTATTCACAAACAAATATTTATACTATAATTGTTGTATATTTCTGAAACAGCTGTAGTTTGTAGTGACTTTACAGATTAAAGTTCCTCTCCAGACCGTATGCGAATAAACTGCTTTGAATAATTCTGTTTCCGATATCTTTTCGATATTGATAAAAATTCAATTAACTGGTTAAATATCTTAAAATTGCATCTATTCCTTTTCCCCTCATTGAAAACCCCAGCATGTATAAATATGTAAACACATACATTATTATTCTGCACAGTGAAGCTCAAACATGAAGAAACAATAAGCAAAACACATTTTTGAATGAAGGTAGACATCTATAAAAATAAGGCACTGCAACTACAATATGGAATGTAGTTGAAATTAGCTCCACCTGATACAACTTAACATGCTTCTGTAATAATATTATGTATAATACTATAACTCTGACACAGAACAATTTCCTGTTTAATGAGTTTTACTCTTGATAGTCTGAGTACACTTCCAAGGACAGAAGGTGTTGTAACCTGCACGGATTGTTAAACACGGATTATAAAGAGGCAAATGCCTGTGATTGTGATTTGTGGTATTGGGCTACATTAGAAACACTAAGTAAAGTACAAGTGCATCAAAATACTCAAATACAGTACTTGAGTAAATGTACTTATTACATTCCACCACTGAAAATCAGGGTAAAATTGATCTGACTATTTTACTTGTATCTTTACTTGTAACGTAGTACTTTTATTGTGTGATATTACTATTTTAAGTAGTCTTTAGTAGTATCTGAATACTCCATCACTACAAACCTTGACAAATAACAAATAACATGAACCATTCACTCAGCATAACATTGATTTAATTTCCAAAATGTCCGTTTTTCTATTTCATACACAAGGATTTTGAATAATAATTCAGTCACTGGACATGCAGAAGCATATTGTGCTGGGTGAAATATTTAATGATGAGTCAGAGCAATGAATCACTTTGAGTTATTGAATAAATCCAAATTTCAAATGGCATATTCAAATGAATAAACCCCTTTCATTCATAACCATAATTATACATTTTCAAACTTGAGAGCAACCTCTAAATAGCTCTTTAGTAAGATGGACTAAGAATGAATAATTTGACTATTGTGATTTTTTTAATATTGACGTCATCAGCTGAGCAGCAACAGGAAGTACACTGCTCAAAGCTGCCAACTCTCGTCAGTGAACCCAGAAGAGTGTAATTGAGTCTGTGGCCTTGTTCGTGGTCAGTCTCCTCTCTGTCTGCTCAGCGGGCTCAGAAGTGACTTCCTGGCTAAAATTAGGAGTCCTTGAAGTATAGTAGTGCTCATTAAATGGCTGCTGCGGTGTTACTGCCGTGTTTTGTTGCTGTTCCCTCCACAGGACTTAAATAACCTGCAGCCAGTGGGGTGCTGTTTCTCACCAGCTTATTGGCTAATAGGTGTGAATGAATGTGGGGATAAACGGCGGGTCTTGTTGCCGCTATCTTGCCGACAATAATGGGCACCGAGTTATTCTAAATATAGCGAGTTAAAACGAATGCAAAAAAAAAAAAAAGGTGAACGCTAACAGTACCGTGGGTGTGTGAAAACATGCAGGGAATAGTTGAACAAGTGTGTGCAAGAAGCAGACCATATGTTGGTGCTTACTGTTTGTTTCTGGTAAAAAAAAAATAAAAAATGATGCATGTGCATGTCGCGTGTGTGCGTTTGTGTGGGTGGTGGTCTCCTCGGCCATCTGGTGCCCGGTTACCTGCCGCTGTTGAAGCTAGGCCGAGGCTCGGGCAGCGAAAGGATCAGCGGTGGCGGGCCGTAGCAGTCGGTGCTGCCGGCGCTGCAGGGGTGAGGAGAGACGCCGCACTAAATAACCACCAGGCCTTGGCCGGGGCCAGACTGGATCTAGCACCGGTCCACTTCCAGCTGAGGCTGGACCACCAGTGTGACAGATGGCTGGTGAGAGCCGGTGACATCAGCCCTCTTCACAGCACTCACAGACTGTTAGGAGCAACTTTCTTGGACTGCTGCAGTCCTCTCCGATAGGAAATGGATTTTGAAGATGTGTTGTTGAGACCGGTAGAACGAGAAGCTCTTGTCACTGATAGTATAAGAGCAGGGGTGGCTGATACGTTATAGCGAGGTTGTTTTCAAATCAGAGAGTCCCAGACACAGTGTGTGGCCCCAACATGTCAAAGTACACACTCAAACTTTGTGACAGGTTCTGCAGTGGAGGTTTAGTGGCTCTTGAGCGCCATCTCCCAGTAGCTTAATGCTGCTGGTTGCTGTGAAACATGGCCCGTTTGTAATATATATATGTACTCTGTTCCTATCCAGATAATAAATGACAGCACAGAAATAGACGCAAGCTTCCCGTCCCGTCATTCCTCGAGCCAACACGACAAAACATAACACAGTCAAGGTGTTGCTTAACAAGTCAGTTACAGTGCTAAACATCAAGTTGCACCTGCTCCAGAGCAGCTGATTAGACTGTTACCAGGTTATTAAATAGGCATTTTCAGTCGCTATAAGCACCATGGATGTGGGTCAATAGGGGCCTACTACACCCAATAGTAGGTTTTATCGTCTATTCACATGGTAGATCAGCTAAAGAAGGTAGAAAAGAAAACAGCGATTTTTAGCGACCATAGTAAATATTACAGGAGCAGAAGCAGAAGTCAGGCGCTGTGGTGTAGACAGTGTGAAACGCCATACAAGGTAGAGGTTGGAGGCTATAGATTTGTGCTTGTGGGTGATGGATGGGACACAAAGCACAGGGTATTCACCCAGGACAAAACACAATGTTTTCCCCTAAAATAAAAAATCATTTAGTTTTACAACATCTTAGAATGTGTTGCTTTTAAGTTTCACTTTCACTTTTTACAATGTAGTAGGCCTAGTAGGCCCTACTGACCCAGATCTATGGAGCCTGTATCACCACCCCAAACTAGGGGATGAGTCCATTCTACTATTTGTCAAAGTTTATGTTGTAATAATTGATTTCAATATGACTGCTGACGGTTTTCCAAAGCATACGTTATTTAGTTATGTTTTTGATAGTGACATACACCTGCACGTTCTCAGCTCACATGAATGTTTGAGACCAAAATACAATTTCAAAAGAAGAACTTTGTCAACTGTCCCAAGCTCTAAAAATAATAAATAAAAAGAATAAGGATACATTTTTAGATTGATTTCCTACCCTCCTGGTAGTAATTTGAGATCATACCAGTACATTTACGTAAGTGCTGAAATGTGCTGTGTTCAAAAGTTATGTTGAAACTAAACAAAAACAAAGACAGTCCTGAAAACCTGTGAGATCATGAAATGGTGTGAAAATCAGGCCCATGGCTCTTAACTCTCAGATAGTTACTTAGAAGTATCAACAAGGAGGAGATGGTTCTTGTTTTCAACTGCGACGCCACATGCAATGACTCAAAAGAAACTGTTTGTTTCCTATTTAAGTCAAATTTTTAGTCTTTGGAAGTAGATTTTCCTTTCTGTCTTAACCCATTTGTGCCCACAACTGAAATGTTTAATTTCCTTTAGTGGAAGAGTTCTCTGGGCTTGCCTAAGCACAAATGTGAGGAGATTTTAAAAATCTGTCAAACCGTTTGGCTGAAATGTGAGTTTTTCTTATCATACTAAATTATATCTAGTATTTGGGCTCATGTGACCAAATACTAGATAAAGTATGCCAAAGAAAATGTCTGTATCTCAGAAACTACAAGGAGAAAAATCAAGTATTTGGTATCTATGAACTCATAACAAGTTGAATATCAAGGATATACAAACATATGCAGTGTAAACAATATATTTCATACCGAAAAAAATTAATAAAGACAATGTTAGCATTTTTCTTCAGTTTTCAAAAATCCTGACTTTGCCCTGTCTTCCTCCTGTCTTTGACTATCAATAGAAGTGTGATTTTTCATTTGATTTTAACATTTTTAAAGTTGTACTATTAGATACTTGTGCAAAGTATGTCCATACCAAATTTCAATACTTTTGACCAATGAGAACAAATGTTGTGGCATTTTTCCTTATCATACTAAATATGGTATGATGGGTTAAGGGTGCCTGTCAGCGCGCACGGCATCCTATTGAAAACTGTCAATCCTGATGTAAATATGATTCATTCTGTAGTTAACTGTCTAGATCATTCCAAAACACCAGCGAGGACCACTGAAACTAAATGACCTGCTCAATGAACTGAACATCTCTCTTGTTTCAGTTTAACACTGCAGTCATTTGTCTACTTTTCCCTCCATCTCCCTTCTCCCGAATCCCTGCATCTCGTCTAATCTGTCATGTTTTGACTTCTCCGACTGCGCTCCATATATCCCGGTCTATTTCTCCCTCCGTCTCGCTCGTGCTTTCTCCGGGTTTATTGCTGTCTTTTGGGGCCATGAGGGAGCCATCATCATTGCCAGACGGTATGGCTGCTGCTGTGTGTAAATATCAAGCAGCACTCGTTCCCCCTTGTTTTCCTGGAGACTATCAGCACTGCATAAACACCGAGGTGCTGTCTACGGAACACACTCAGACAGCTCATCACCATAAAACACACACATACACATACGCTCACGCTTGCCCGTTCAGAAACACAGTCCTGTATCGGCATGTTTTCTTACAGGTTGCAGCTACATTATTCCTGACTTTAGTTTATTCTCATACATAGTTATGCAGTCGCGAAGTGTTGATTCAAGTGAGCGTATGTCCTCTGCAGCCTTGCGTGCATGTTGACATGGCTCGGCATTTCTCAGCGGCGAAGTGTGTGCAGGGTGATTGCATTTATTCCAACTGGCACCGGCAAGAAACGAAGGCATACACTCATGCATACTATAGTGCACTTTACAGAGCTGCAGTTTTTTTTAATTCGCACATACAAACAAACACACGCGAGCTGTACAGAATGTGTCTCCCCCCCCACACACACACGCACACACACTTTAGTAACAGATGGTGGCACAAACATCGCCTTCAATAACAATCAGCATCATAAAAGAGTTAAAAATGTATCCTTTAATGTGCTGAAAAGCTGTTTTATTTAGCCACATTATACTTGCAATATTTAACACATTCTGCTCGTGTCTTCCTGAGAGGGGACGTAAAGACTTTACGGCGATGTCCTTCCAAATTCACCCTCAAGGTCAACAGGTTCCTGCAACAAACCCGTTGCACAGAAACATGTAAAGTCTGAAATACACAACAGACTTGACAAAAGCACCTCAACAGAGTCACATGTATAGTTGATACCTCAGTCTCACATTCAGTTTGTGCTGTAAAAAAATACTTGGGTGTGATGACACCTTGTATGTTGCACACTCTGAAAAACTGGGAGAGTGTAGGTGTGTGTGTATCACACCTGTGACCTAGTCATACTGGAAGTGCAAGGATACATAATTTGAGTTGTATTATGCTTTATTATTTCAGTTTTTGTTATTATACAATTCGTTCCCACACCAATATCTGTTGAATTACTCTAATGGGTTGACATACAGTATCAGTAACCATGGTTACTTAAAGATAGCATATTATTACAATATATTCTTTACATTATATGACTGAGAATTTGTGAACCGGCATGTACATCATTAGTAGATGGTGGCATACAATGATGCATTTATGCATTAGTTACTTATCTATATAGTAGTTTGCACTTTCAGTGGCGGGGTCCGCCATTCCCGCACTGGATTCAAATGGTGTGCACATGCACAAGGGATTCATGGGAAACAATGCATGCATGCACTGAGCAAAATTCAGAAGACATGAGCCAAAACATTTGCACGTTGCGTACAGTAATGATGCAATCCTGTAAAGCGGAACAGCTGGCTCCAACCCTTTTGAAGAGGTAACATATTTGCGGTGGTAACACTTTAAAAAAAAAAGACCATTTTCATCATTGCCAAACAATAAGAGAAAAGAAACCCCTCTAAAAGTCAGGAGATTCCTGTATGCATGCATATAGCAATCAATTTAGCATATAAATACCCAGTAAAAAAGTCTGATGCAGTACAAGTAATGAGGCTGCAATTTACTGATCTTCCACCTGCGTTCATTTTTTCTGCAAGTTCTTTTAAGGCTACTAGTTTCCTTGTTCATCCACGGGCCTATTTTGACAGCGGGATTTGTGTTTGGTTTTGAAAACAGCAAAAATGTCCAGCAGTGTTAATAAGTAAGGAGGAAAAACTGCGCTGTGTGTTTATTGAGAACACAGAACTGTGCTAAATACAGTTGTCATACCAAGCTACTAAAAGACCTCAAAAGCAAAAGGTACAGACATTTGGATAACAATGTGGAAATGTGTTGTTTGATTTTGAAGCAACCTAAGGTGAAATTTAGGATAATTATTGATAACTTGAAGTCTAAACTGGGTAAATGAACTTCAGATGTCCTCTTGTTTTTACTCCAGTATTTTGACTTGTGCTCAAGTGAACACATTTCAACACAGCCGAGGTGCTTCCTGGAAGTCTTCCCTCCCCTGTGGATTGTACGGGAGTCTGGAGCTCACACCGATCCACTCCAATATAGCAGAGGAGATGAGGGAACTATCACTCTGTATGGTAAGCTACTGTCTCTGTTACATTTCATTTGCACCTCTGTTCCAAATGCATTAGCTCATCACGCCTTGTGTTACTGACAAGGGACTGGAAGGATTTTCCGACATCACGCAGCTCCCGTGTTACAGAATCTTCACCGGCAGACAACACGACACGTCATTGGCCTGACGTATCAATTATCTACAGCTACATCACATTTCTAATTTGGCATTTTAACTGCCTGAATGTCTGCTCTTGTTTTTTGTCCCATTTGGTTTTGGTCCTGTCCATGCGACCATTCCCCAGTGCATCTTGTTTAATCGTTAGTTTTAATCAGAAGTTTATTTTAGGTGCTGCTGGGAAGCTTCACATCCATTATTTATCTGGACTGTTTGTGCAATGCATAGAAATTGCAGTTTACAGTATGTTAGTGTGCATGTGTGTTTAAATCTGGAGCACTGCTGCCTCCTCTCTGCAAAGGCAGAAGAAGGGTGTAAAGTCAAACTAAGATAAGTTGTAGGCTATAAACTTTTCTTTTTCTTTTTAGGTTGATTATAACACCTTACATAAAACCTTAAAAAAAACATTACTATGTTGGACAATGTAAAGGTTGCAGGGTAAAACACATCTACGACACAGAATGTTTATAAGACGTCGACGTAGTCACCCATTGGTTTGTGGACTGCCGTCTTGAAGCCCCTAGTTCTGCATTTTGGCCGTCGCCATCTTGTTTTTTGGCAACCAGAAGCGTCAGGAGAGGGACAATACTCTGGACAACACCATGGTAGCAACCCGTCAATCACAAGGTAGCGTCACCCTAAAGAGTACCCTGCTTTATCATCTATTTTATGCTAAAAGAAAAAGAAGACTTGAAACTAGCGATTGAGACCATAAACTCACGTTTACAATGTTTACTGAGGTAATAAATCAAGTGAGAAGTAGGCTCATTTTCTCATAGACTTCTATACAATCAGACTTCTTTTTGCAACCAGAGGAGTCGCCCCCTGCTGGCTATTAGAAAGAATGCAAGTTTAAGGCACTTCCGCATCGGCTTCACTTTTCAGACCTGGAGGTTGCCGCCTGATCTACAAACAATAACTGTTTATTTCTTCCTCAGCTTTGTTGTCCAATTGAAGTAATGAGCCAGTTTAATAAATGTATCTTTAATTAAATACATGTGATTTAAATGTACTCCAGAGGTCCGTCAGAGGCTGCAGGGATAGCAGTTACTGTACTGCTAAACTAGGATAGTTAGCAGGACGGCTACTTCGTTTTTTTTTTTTCTCATAATTATTTAGCTACTGCCTTATTATTTATTTATAACAAATTCAATTACTACGAGGATTGGAGCATCCAATTAAATTTTTCAATTACAGGAAAAAGTGGGTAAATTAGCTTTAGCTAAGGCTATCTCATCAGTTAACTAACCGGAGTTTGTTTTTTACATGCTGTTCTATATTTCTTATATGGCAACACAGATATTTATTTATCATTTTCTGGTCTTAACTAATTTTGACCAAATATGTAGTTTCAGCGTTTTGGCTTTGTAGGGCATTGTACAGTAGTTTGCTAAATATGTAACTGTATAAAAGCAGTACATGAAAACAATAAGGACAGTAATGTGCTGATGATCTTAACACAAGCTTAAATCCACTATTAGCGGTATGAAATGTGTGGCTGTGTCTTATTTAACACGCAGCTGCAGCCATTGATTATACTTTACGGCTCAAAGCATAACTGTGGCTAGAGGGAGTTTAGCTGATAGTATACAGTTCTCTACATTATGTATGCAGACCCCTATTTCCTCCCGCGTAGCAGAGGGATGATGGAGATGTGGGAGGCAGAGCTTCTATTTTGGGGTCTTTGAGTCGAGCTCACTCTTTGCTTTGCCTCTCTCTTTCCCTCCTAACCTCAACTGGCAATCGTGCCATTCGCAATGTGCCCATTCCCCAGTGTCCCCTGAAGCACCTCCAGATGTATTCAGCTCCCATTTGTCATTCCTGGGAATGTGGTGGCGTCAGCAGTTATGTCCCAACCTCCACTGATGGCACCACACCACCACTACGAGGAGTTTCAGCCCCGCCTGAGGTCACCCTACTCCCTTATTACAGTTTTATACCTTCAGCGTGATGGATAATGATGATGTTGTTGCCCTATTTAGCCTGCCGTGGCAACCACGCTCACGCATCAAGCGCTCATTCAGTTGCATTTCATTTATGTGCTGGCTCACTTTCTCATAGATCTGTTAGCTACAGCGGTATACATTCAACACCACAACTCAATTTGCTGCACAGATTTCCCTTTAAAATGATAACCCGTTTTCTTGTTATTAGTGATTGGTGCATGCCAACATTATAACTGAGTAGGAGTGTAACATTTGACAGGAAGACACCAGTACAGTAAGTGCAACTTACAGCACAATAGGCCTTTTTCACACCAAAACAATTTGACTTCAGCCACTCTGTTATTTAGTGTTACTCCTACTGTGACATGTCAGAATGTCTTGTGTGAAAAAGCTCTTACTGAGTCAGCATTTTCACAACATTTGTGTGACATAATTGTAATTTTCAAGCTGTAAAAAAGCATGAATCAAATGTCTAACAACCCAAAATACCTCACTTTTCAATAGCCCAAAAGACAATTTTGTACAGTCTTGAAGTTCATTCATGTTAAAGGCTGCTTTCATCTGCACCATGAGTAATACAGCAACTGTTCAATCTTCAGGCTACCTGTAACTGGAGTATGTTTTGCTGCTGTATCTAAACTAGGTTTGTGTTGTGTTACAACACCAAGTTGGTCTAAGGGGGGTAAAATAAAACCACATGAAGAATGAGAAGTCAGTTTGTACATTTTGTGATTCTTATATTGACAAATATGGAAGATTAAGTGGGACTTCAGGGAGAGTTCACGCCGAAATAACAAACCAACGAACCCCCAACTCCTCAACTACAAAGAAAAACAAAACAGAAAAGAGAAGGAATCAAAATTGGAAGCTCTTCCCCAAATTGTTTCCAGTAAATTGACCTATTCCTAAATGGGCTATAATCATAACTTAATTAACTGTAACAGCAGCAAGCTGGCTACAACAACTGGCTATGGACCAAAGCAGCAGTCACACTACAAAGTAGCCTAATATCCGCTTGTAGATAGATGGAGCTAGAAACTTGGTGACGTAGTGACTACTCACAGGACTAGTTGGTGAACTCGCTAGTCGGTCTGTTTCAAAGCTTCAGCGGGTAGAAATGGAGAAAATATGATTAAAAAAAGTTATTTATATAAAATGTCACTATATCCAGACAGTAGTGCACGAAACTGGTAATATGAAAGAAATCATGTGCCTTTGTGTCCTCCGGTGCTCCTAACGGCATCTGCAAGATTTCACAGACCGGAGAAAAACAACCAATCAGAGCTGATCTGGAGTCTGCTGTCTAAGCAGCTGTCAATCACTCGCAAAGTCCGATCAAACGGTCAAACTAGGCAGCGCTGATCAAATATGAATCAATATTCTGTTACTGTAATGCCTATTACTCGCCTCAAATGTTTTCAGAAACATCTTGTAGTGTACTGTTTAGCTGTAAAATTAGAAAGTTTGTGACCCGTCAGCCATGCTGAGATCAGTTGAGGAAATACCGAGCACCGCCCACCAGCCGGAGCACAGCCAATAGGAACACTCGCTCTCTGAAATGACCTGTGATTGGCCAAAGTCTTCCGTCACAGGCTGTCCAATGATGCCAAAAATATACTGCCTACTGCAGCTTTAAATAAAAGTGAATGGGGCAACTAATAAGCTATGATAGCGTCCTCTATTTTGGACTCTCTGTCCCCTCAAAGGTCAGCACTGTCAAGAAGGCTTGCTATTGGTCAACGGCGTGAATTTTTAAATCCTGGCGTGACAAAGCCTTCACTTTATTCCACACAAAGTCCTGACACAACTGGCTCACTGTACAGATACTCTGGGCTTAAAATGTAGACAGCACAAGATGGCCAAGCGGCCCAGAAGTGCAGCTCCTTAGCTTTTTTATACACCCAGATGATCCATGATTGGTTCTCAGATTCATCAGCCAATAGCATAAGGGAGGAGGATGACACAGCTGAGGCCCAAAGAGCCTTGAGGTGAAACACAGTAAATTTTGTAACGACTGCAACACAAGCTTATTGAGACAGATAACATGTCAGAAAAACCTTTTTTATAATGGAAAGTAAACAGGCTACAATATTGAATTCAATTTCAATAAATTTCTCCCAGAAGACATTGTTTTCAATCTTTAACTGTTTAAATTCTGCCCACAAAACAAGACATGTGATTTGTATGAGAGGCTTGTCACATAATGAAGGATCCCATCAGGTGGTGAGAGAAGACGTTGAGGCCTCCAGTAACTTGTTGAGCCGCCTCATTTGAAACAGCTCTGACAGCTCCACTCTCATCCCCTCGTAGCTACAACATCCACCTACGGAAACACAGGGGCCCGGCGGCGGCGTACGCTGATGACGATCTAATAAATTAAACTCAATTAATTGCCATGTTTAGCATAATTCTGGAGTTTAACAAAGGTCTTTGTGGTATAGATGTATGCATTACAACAATTATTCATTTTGATGAGCAGGGATTATAAATGAGGCAATTAACACGCTGTCAGATTGGAGGGGAAAAAGCCTCGCTGCTCATTCTCTGAATACCAGCTTTTTTTTTTTGCATGTAAACTTCAGACTTGAGTGCAGTGGCAGCGGCGGCTGGTGTCAGGCTGTCAGATGGGAGAGGATGGCTGAGGGTCAGCTGGGTGCCGGAGTGACCGGGACAGCAGTGGACAGTTGACCCCATCAAAACACAGAGCGGCTGAGTTAAAGTGGAGATGCGGCGTCCTTCCATCCTCCCAGGTTAACCCGATTTAACTCAACAACAACACATACACACACAGTTAGGATGTACACACACACACACACACACACACACACACACACACACACACACACACACACACACACACACACACACACAGGCTGCCAGCGAGTTAAGTCCCCAGGCGAGAGCTGGGGCTGCAGAGAGGGGGAACACATTAGCCTAATAAGGGCCATCTGGTGGCCATTCATTAACTTGACCATCCTTGAAGTCCCCGACCCAAAATGTCATTTTTCACTTTGCAGAGGAATCCGTTAGGTGACAAGATGAACTTGGGCCAAATTACCAAAGATGGAAAACGCGAGCGAAACAGGAAGACAGAGAGTGAGAGAGCAGAAAGAGAAAGAGAGAGAGGTGGTGGTGTTGGTGGGAGAAAAGAGAGAGGAAAAAGAGACAGACTGACAGGGAGTGGGAGCACGAGTGAGGCCAGAAAGGGAAGTTAATTAACAGATATTGTGTACACTGGGGGCTGATCCGAAGCATTAGTGACACAGTGAAATGGAAAAAACACTTTTTTCAACCCATTAGCTAATTCTTCATATCATCATAAACACCTATTCAACAATGGGGTCCAAATATTTGACAAATATATTACATTTTCCATTAAAAAAAAATAAAAAATTATTTCAGGGAACCATGAAAAAATACCACTAGAATTTTTGACACCTTAAAAAACATGTTCTGCCTAAATGTCCACCATGACACAGAAAATTATGGGAAAATTTAAAGCAGCACTGAGTAGAAATGGAGCAAATATGATATAAAAAAGTTATTTTTATAAAAGGGTCACTATATTCTAACAGTAGTGCACGAGACAGGTAATAAGGTAGGAAAACAACCAGTCAGCTGCTGCCTTTGAGCCAGCTATCAATCACCTGTGAACTCCGATCAAACTAGGTAACGCTGATAACATATGAATTAACAGAATATTGATATAATATTGAATTGAAGAATACTGCAATAATGTCTATTTTTCACCTCAGATGTTTTCAGAAACATCTTAGTCGTGTACTATTAAGCTGTAAAATGAGAAAGTTTGTGACCCGGCAGCCATGTTCAGATAAGTTGAGGAAATACCAAGCACCGCCCACCAGCCGGAGCACCATGACCTGTGATTGGCCAAAGTCTCCCGTCACAGGCTGGATTTTTTAAAGCCTGAAAACAGAGCCATGAGGAGGTGCAGAAGTCTAGTTATCTCTCAGAACACTTGAATTACAATTTGCTGAAAGGTTATTATGGAATTTTTGTCCAATGATGCTCCAAAACATTCTGCTAACTGCAGCTTTAAGGTGGAGGGATTAATGAAAAGACACTGTGACAGATACCTATGCAGTGTATCATCTCCTAACTGACAATCATTTACCACGACAAGTGATTCTTAAATGAGTGTACGCTCACACACGTGAGCTGCAAAGCCCTCGTGCAACAGGGGGTCTGCACGGGTTTAATCAAGCTGTCTGATTAGATGCGTGCACGGAGGAGCACCTTTCTGTCTCACACCAAAACACTCCACAAGGTCATATGCAAATGAGCCAAACGATTTCTTACCGTCTTAAATTCTTTCAAGTGCTAATGTGAGTTCTATGTATTTTTTTTAATATATATATATAATCCTTGGTGCTAAGCGGTCATTGTTGTTTTTGCTATGCAGTTCCCAGAGGATGAATGTGTTTTTATTTTAAACATCTAATGCTTTCTATGTTCAAGGTTATAGAGAATAAATGGAGGCATTTTTTAGTCAAGCAGGTAATATGGTTTCATCACGAGGATAACAATGCACACATCGGCTCAGCGCTATAGCGTCAGTACTGTACTGTTATGTTGTTGTGTGTATGAGTGAGTGAGAGGAGTTTCTATAGGTGTTCTTTGTCTGGTCTGACTTGTTCCCAGTACATCTTCCTTTGTCAATGTTGTCAGGATCTCTTCAGGGCCATATGGTGCACTTTCACTTTCCTTTCTACAGATCAAACATACTTTACTTTTTATCAGTCATCAAAAGGATTGTGAACTCGTTTGCATTGCATTTCCAGTCAGGTGGCAAAGTGAAATGTTTGTGCGTTGGTACAAATATATGTATAGTTTCCATGTAACACAGTATAAAATAGTAAGCAAGCATATTTACTCTGTTGTCGTCTACAGCCATGCTACTGGCTCTCTGAACCTGCACTAGCAGTGCTTTGAGCTAAATGCTAAGCTCACAATGACAATGCTAACATGCTTACTGTATGTTTAGCAGGTGTAATCAAAGAATTTATAACAAAGATGACGCACTTCAAGCTCTGCCACTGGTTTGAAATCAAGCCCGCAGAAAGCGCACCAGGCTTTGAAGCAAATTTTTTCACAGTGGCCAGTCAGAGGAATTACAACTTCTGTGTCCGTCATGTAATGCCATTGTGCCCAAAAATACTCTTTTCGTATAGACTGACATTGGGAAAGAGACGTCTGTAAATCATCAGAATTTTTTTGAGGTGAATCAACTTCCCAGCACGAACACTTGAATAGTCCTTATTTAAATCATTAGGTCCTAAAAGTTGTAAAATGCACTAATAGCTGAATAGAGTAATTTCCCTTCTTCCGTTCTTGTGAATGAGCCCCAAACCGAGGCTGGACCGCGGGGTTAAAGGAAACGCTTGCAAAGTGTGCTTACTCTATGGGCCCGATGGATGCGGATGATCGCTGGGTGATCTGGGTACTTTATCACTTGGCGGTCGAGCCATTTCGACATCACGGCGCCACCAAGCAACTCTCATAGGAATGAACGGGAGCCCACCTCTGACGCTGTATCCAGTTCTCTTCATACATCCTTGTTTGAAATGGTATACACTTCCTGTCACCGGTGTTGTCATGGCGGGTTCGCCTCTCCCCACATCCCCCCTCCTCGTTTGGAAGTGTTGTGGACGTCGTGTGGATGGATGAATTCAGTTTGGCTTATATGTGCATAATGTATTTATATTTTCTTTTGCTACCATTAGATATTTACACAGCTAAGCCATATTTAGCATTACAAAAACTAATTACTAGGATGTGTGCGAGAGTTTGTTGCTGAGACTAAGAACGGTCTCGAACAAAGTTAATTTTCTCCTGATCTGTTAATCTGAAAAAATACATTTTATTGTCAGAATGTTCTGATTGTGAAAAATGGGTCCGATATTTACTTTGGTGACTACAGGGTGAAAGAATCAGTTCTAATCTGTGTTCACGTTCACTTCTCCCATTGGATTTAGACTCAGGACATGCTGCTAGCCTCCTAAAGGGGCGGGGCAGTGGCTCCCAGTGCTCCGTCTCTCCTATAATGTTTACCACATTGATGATGGTGCTGATGACAAGTAAACAGTTAACTGACACTTTGATTCAAGTTAGATGAATAATTATGTGATTTCTGGACATAAAGACAAACACTGGAAGTCCAGCTAATGGACTAATGTTGCGTACGTGACCTCATATAATCTGTCATTGAACTAACTGTTTCCAGAAAAGCCACTTTGAGAGGTGTTTAATAAAGCCATGCCAGGAAAATTAAGCAGGATATGAGTACATGTTTATAAGAGATGAGCGTGACAAGATAAACAGAATTGTGATAGAGTACCTCTGGGAAACATTAGTTAAAAATCATGCCAGGAAAATTGGAACAAAATACGAAAACATTTCCCAGAAAAGTGAGCACAAAAATCATTTGACCTGACAAATGTCAACCCTGACGAAGAGGGCATGAGATAATGAGAAGACCAGATGGGTTTTGTTTTTGGTTCAATTGACGGGACTTGATTGGTGGAAGGTGACGTATGGTGCTAGAACTAAGGTGTAAAAAAGTCAGACGTAAGACCTGAACTTGTCATTGTGAGCACAAGAATAAACAGTTCCCCGCTGGTTGCAACTCCAGAACTGAGTCTCTCCTCTTCATTCTGCCACCACATAATTGGCGTCCAATGTGGGGTATTATGTACGTGTCTAATACACAACTAGAAAGAGACAACTTCCCACCATGTGGAAATGTGAAGCTGGCATGCACATTCCACCGGAAATAGGGGAAGGAGAAAAACAGTATAAAGTAGAAGTGTTAGTAGAGGGGAAAAAGCTGTGCGGGCATAGTACAGGTAAGCAAGGGTTAAAGTGGGGATTGGCTCAGTGTTTAATTACCATAACGGCAGGAGATCAGCTTGACGTTGAGGTCAGAATGAGCCGACTGTGGAACCCAAATTATGTTTATTATGTACATGTGGAAATAAAAAACATTGACCCTTCACAGGGAGTCCGAATGACTTATGAACCAGTACGAGTGGGTAATGGTGATCCTGAACCCATGACAGTACTAGCATATGAATTGGTAAACAACAAAATAAAGTTGCGCATCCCGCATCAAGGGGTGACAAGTAACTTAGTGAAAAGAAAAATCCATATATTAGAGATGATAAGAGGGTGAAGCGAGGCAGAATGAGATGTGTGGGTGGAGTATTGATTATGTCACCGGTGTGTCAGCATGGAAAACTGTTGAGTGTGAATTGGATTTTGGGTTACATTTCCACCTATCTGGTAAAGGTTATCTGAGGTCGGGGTTGGGGGTAAAGGGACCCCCAGAGAGGGGAATATGTTGAAGAATAAGCGTGACCTCATATAATCTGTCATTTTGAACCCAGCATATCTGGTTTCATAAAAAACATCTCCCAAGGATGTGGGAAACTAACTGTTCCCAGAAGCAGCTGTGACAGGTGTTTAATAAAGCCACAGCAGGAAAATTAAGCAGGATATGAGTACATGTTTAAAAGATATCAGTGTGAGAAGATAAACAGTATTGTGAAACAGTATTGTGAAAGAGTATCTCTGGGAAACATTAGTTAAAAATCATGCCAGAAAAACTGTGACGAAATACAAAACATTTCCCAGAAAAGTGAGCACAAACATCATTTGACCTGCCAAAAAGGTCAATCGGACCCAAACAAGAGGGTATGAGATACTGAGAAGACCAGATGTGTTTTGTTTTTGGTTCAAATCGACAGGATTTGAGAACTGAGTCTCCTTTTCATTTTGCCGCCACATTTACAGCTGCTTTAACTCCTGCATGGCCAAATGCCGGTACTATAAGCAGGGCTGACAACTTTTAAATTCATTCTGAAAGTCTCAGCACTTCTATATTCATTCAGTTGTTTTATTTTTGACTTTGACATGAGCATTGAGTGAAGTGTGACGTGAGACTGGGACAACATCCCTTCATAATCCACCCCTGAAAACAACCCACTCCATAGATAGCTCTGCTTTACTGTGACACAAGCATCAAAAGGTCTGTCTGAAATGACTTCTGGGCTTTTTGAAGGCTCTGCTGCTCACCTCTGCTCCACCCACTCAGGTGATTCCACTTTTACCTGATTAGACCTCTTCACAGCGCTGTGTGGGCGTGTCCACACTGACATCTTCCTCTCTCTGCTGTTGCACACACAGGTGGCTGGCATTAGCAGGGATTAGGTTGATTGGTAAAATGGACCTGGTGCATCAAACGCTCCAATTTGTTATGAGAGTTTAAATGAGGATATTTTCTATGTGTTACAATGTATTTTGACTTTTCCCCTTTAATTTAAACAAATATTGTCAGTAAAATAACTTCAAATTCTGAAGAGGACTCCATTGAAATGTTAAGCAAACCTCTGAAGGAAAACATTCATTATATTTGATCCATAAGTTAAAAAATGAGGACATTTTCAATGTGTTACAAACCTATTAATGGAAACTGTTTTATGAAATTATGACTTCTATGCCGACGGTTTAATTTGGTATATAAAATGTGAGAAATTATTTACTAAAACGCAAGTTTTTCTTTGTCTTATTTGGCCACTCCAAGTATCGGTACCCTAACAGCACAAACAGACGTGCATCCAAATCAAAGCGGCAGCTGACTTGGCTGAGGTTTTCGCAACACTTGACCACAGTGTTTTACTGTGCTGCTGTTGTGCTGTCCTGCTCCGTCTTGTCTGTCCATGCCTCATCAGGAAATCTGGTGGGAGAGAGTGTGTGAAAAGTGTCAATTACGCGATTGTCACAGTGAATGCATGAGAATTGGAGTTGAGGGAAACGTAGTTGGTCAAAGATTACGTTTGTTTTTGACGCATCATAAACATTTTTTGTATGAGAGTCCGCAGAAGTCTGTGTATGGAGGAAGCTGGGGTTGTGGATGGGTCAAACAAACACAGGACTTTCACCCAGGAGAGCGCTGTTTGTGTCCTGTCCGACTCTAAAAACGATTTATTTAAATTTACAGCCGTAGCTTAAATAACATAACAAAAGTAGTAATTTTAAGCCAAACCGTGATGTTTCTTTAACTAAACCTAACCAGGTAGTGTTGTTGCAATTTACAACATTAACTCAAAACGTAATTGAGAATGTAGTTGGTTGTCTGGGATCGTAATGTTTTCGAAGACAGTGTTGAAAGAGTTGAAGATTCAGTGGACTTTAAAATTGGGATTTTTTGAATGTTGATGGTCTGGCTGATGAAAAGGGTTAGTCTTGTGGGAATATCTTGAGCTGCTCAAGGATGCATTCAGCCGCAGTTTACCACCAACATGACTAAACCAGAATTGAGAGTTTCCAGCACACAAGCCTACACAGTAGGTTCATACGTTTCATTTTGACATTGCTTTAAAACAGGAAATGATAACCGTCATCATGGCAAGCGCAGATATATTTATATCTTCATCACTGAAGCCGCAGCAAACCAAAGCTGTGCAGAAGGCTTTAGAGCAAACATGCCATGCATAATTATTTCATTCACACACCTGTTTGTGTCCTTAGGGATACGCAAAAGCAAAAAAGGTATTTTCTGACGCTTGGAGACGGCTCCTTAATGAAGGTCTTCCTAGGCAACAATCTGGGTTAGCGACTGCATTTGCTCATCAGTGCAAATCAGATAGAGGAGGGATTCTCAGCTGGTTGGACACGACTTTCAGGAAACAAACACGTATTCTCTCATTATCCTATTTCACTGTGGGCTTCAAAGATACAAATGTTACTCCGGTGTCAGTACTTCCTGCACTGTGTCTCTCTTAAAAACGTTTTTAATCTTCGTATATGGAACCATTTTTATTCATGCATCTTTTTCAGCGTTTGACCAGACGCACTGAAGCAGGTTGGATGTGGCTTGCTCGGGGGCACTTTGATTCCAGTAGATGAGAAGCAAATGGAGGTCTTCATTTACTTTCCCCGGTTATTGCCGCCGAGCTGCCAACCAACACAATGTGCTATCCAAACCCTGGAGGTTGCCCAGTGGTCAAGTTGCCAGGCCGCAGGACTTTTAGCCATATTTGTCTCTTTACCATCCAATAAAACGCCTTTTGTTTGATTCTCTGCCAGAGTCTTTGCTTAGTTATTCCCATTAGAAGGGCTGGACCACAATACGGCTGATTATCCCATCCTTATTAAAGCTGCAGGGATGCCAGCAGTGGAGCAAACTGTATTTACTGCACCCAGAGATGCTCTTTTGTTCCCCCAATAAAAGGAAGGATACAGGAATGTTGGCTAATGATGGCACGGATGACCATCTTGGTCCTCATTTGTAGTTAGCAGGCAGCACGAGGCATCATTCTCTCCCTCAGACCGTCACCCTTTTACTCCCATCTCCCACTACACGGTGTACCTGCAGGAACATCAAAGATAGCAGGAATTAGCCCGCCTCTTTGAAGGTGAACAATATACAGTGATGCTATATCTCTAACCTCCGTCTCCGTCTCTTTAAAGTGTAAGAAACTTCAAATGAACATATCACTGTCTGTCAAATGTGGCCTCATTTTTCTCAGGAAAAGAAATGAGAGAAAGCAAACAGAACAAAAAGCCGTTTCACACCAACCACACATGTATGTCCGAATTTTTTTTTATAAAAACTGATTTTGTGGGTTCTTATGAATGCTTGCACTCCCCTGCAGAACATTTGTGCGGGAGAAAATATTCTCAGATTGACCTCAGTGGGCTTTAAACTGCTGAAATATGTTTGATCAATGGAATCCCTTGTTCCAACTGATGTCATTAAAATAAATATCGCCGTCATTCTGCATAATAATTAGCCATGTGATCCAATTTTTGCAAAGCCAATGGGCTTTGTGAACAATGGGCATTTGTTTTCGGGGACTGTTGGACAAATCTCTCGGTGCAATTAGACATTTTTCGTACTAGTGGTTTTTCCGAATAACAATGGGCTGTCCACTTCTCAACACCCAATAATGTACGACAAACTCTACCACCTCAACAAGCAAATAAAGGACAATATATGGCTTGAGATCGCCCAGCAGCTGGGATACAGTGAAGATGGTAATGTAGCTGACATGTACTTGCTAAAGTTCTATGTTGCTCACGGAACGGGGTTAAAAAATGAGGAAATGTTCAATGTGTAACAAACTTATTAATGGAAACTGTTTTATGAACTTATGACTTCTTTGCCGACAATTTTATTTGGTATATAAAATGTAACAAATCATGTCTTTCATCCAGGAGATCGCTGTTTGTGTCCCAAGTGAAACTAAAAGTCAACATTAACTAATTTTTTGTTGAATTCTCTATTCTGATTGGTCAATCACAGCGTTCTACGGTATGTTATTTCTTTATAGCAGACCGTTGCTATGTATAACAGACTGTTGCTATGGGCGCAATTCTGATGTCGGACTCTGGAGGACCATTTTTGTGTCAAATTATTGATTTCTTAATTAAGTAGCCACGTAATAAGCGGGATAATGTACAGCTAGCAGGTCATTCTTGTGAAAGAAACCCCCATTATCCCTTACTTAATTTACATCCACAGCTTTTAGTCATTTTAAATGAAACCATGATTTTTTTTAACTAAACCTAATCAAGTAGTTTTGTTGGTTTGTTTTTTTTTTGTTTAATTTACAACATTAACCACGTGCAATCGTAATCCAGGAGAAAATAATTGAGAATGCAGTAATTTTTTAGGAGACAGTGTTGAAAGAGTTAAAGATTCAGTAGACTTTGAAATTGGGATTTTTTAATTTTGGTATGGTCTGGTCGATGAAAAGGGTTAATCATGGTGAAAAATGTAGGTGAATATCTTGAGGATGCATTCAGCCGCAGTTTACCACCAACATGACTAAACCAGTCATTGTTAAATGGTTGCCACAACAGTGTTAGCATCAAATTTGGGGTCCGATTAGTTTATGTATTGTGTAGTTAACGTTAGCCCCTCAGACATTCTCTGTCTGGATAGGTTTTTGTTGATAGGTTCACGATTTAGGAGGAAACTCATTTGACCTCATTGACGAAAATGGAACACAGCAACACATAAATTGCAAAGGAACCGGTGTACTTAGTTGCCATGTGAAAAATTTGTACATGGATTTTCCACATTCCCGTACTGCATTTTCACATTGCACTGGTGCAAAACAGCTTTTAAAAAAGGAGCGGATTATTTACCTCCTACATATGAAAACATCAAGCTCCACCACTGACTAATTTTTAATTTGTCATTCAAACAACCAGTCCAGACGCTGTTGTCTTTTCCCAGAGTGGTTTGCAGAAGCCAAAGCTGTAAGTCTCACATGTCTGAAACCGTTTTTGCACATCAGATGTTTTGCCACGGGCATGGCAAAGAATCACTTCTATTTCTGACGAGACAGCTGTCTCTGGTCTTATTAGTGCAACACAGACAACAGTGAACGCCGATAGAACTGCCTTTAAACAGAGACATGTGAATGAATACCTGGTGCGCTGACAAATTACTGTCTAAACAAATCCACCCTCTGTGATGTTAATATGACAGATGACTTTCACTTACACCTTTGACTCATTTAATTAGCTGCACGACAACAATTCTGAGATAAGAGGATTACACTTATTTTAGCTGCGATTAAAACAGAAAAAAAAGACAAGATGAGGAAGAAACTAAAGATAGAAAACAAAATCTAGCTTCACAGGATTTTTTTTTTATTTTTGGCACGTGAGCTTTGAGACTTTTTATTTGACCTCTGCGTTTGTTCAGTCTATCAGTATATCAGAGTGTTGACACTGCGGTCGCACATGCCGTTTGTCCACAGCACACACTACATCAGTGGAAAACGGCCAGTGTGTACTCAGGTTGATACTATACACACACACACACACTGCGGTGCCACAGAAAACAAACACAATCTGTTGCTTCAAATCTCAGCACTTCTATATTCAGTCATTTGTTTTATTTTTGACTTTGACATGAGCACTGAGTGAAGTGTGACGTGAGACTGGGACAACATCCCATCATAATCCACCCCTGAAAACAACCCACTCCATAGATAGCTCTGCTTTATTGTGACACACGCATCAAAAGGTCTGTCTGAAATGACTTCTGGGCTTTTTGAAGGCTCTGCTGCTCACCTCTGCTCCACCCACTCAGGTGTTTCCACCTTTACCTGATCAGCACCGTGTGGGCGTGTCCACACTGACATCTTCCTCTCTCTCCTGTTGCACACACAGGTGGCTGGCATTAGCAGGGATTAGGTTGATTGGTAAAATGGACCTGGTGTAACAAACAAAACCACACAGTCCAAAATTAAATCCAAATCAATCTATAATCAACATACAGTTGTAATAACTTAGTATAGTCTTGGTTCAAACCTCATAGATTAACATAAATCCATTTAAAACGTGTCAATTAACCTTCCTGTTCTAAGAGTCTTCAAAGTCACAGTAAAAAGCACAGGTGTAAGTAAGGAAATAAAGATTTTCTGGAGCCTCTAAGTGGTGATGGATGAAAAAAAAATACTTATGCATTCTCCTGCAAAACTTTTCCATTTAGCTACCATGACAGGAATTTATAATTATTTACTACGACAGCTAGTAGTAGCTTGGAAAATAGCAATAAGAGGCATTGAATTTGATGTACTTACTGTTTATCAGACCACAAATGTGACAGGAATTGGCAAGCTACAGTTACTCACCTAGCTGTGTGTGCTCCATTATTGTGGTTGTTTCCATTGCGCTGATTTGACTGCCGGAAGTACATTGACCTATTTTTTTTATTTTTTGATACTGACCTAAATTGAAAAATCAATTGCGAGATCTCACAGAGGTTTTGCAATATTTTGCAAAAGTCAATCTTTTTCCCCTCTAGCTCTGTGAGATTTAGATTTTATTAGTCAGATTTTGCATTACAAAGTTTTATTTTGCTAACAGAATAAATGCTCTGTGGCCGATGGTGACTTTTATCAGTCAGAGAGGCTCAATACACTCAGTAGCCTACAAATATTACAGATAGTTCTCATAGACTGCATACAGTCTGTTAGTTCTAGTCTACAATATAAACATTACAGATCTAATTCTTGAGGTTTTACCTGACACAATACTGCGCTAATGCACTTTAAGATGCACTGCCTTAAATCATAGAACATCATTTTAAACAACTGTGCTATGGAACATGTCTGCTTAAATATTTGGCAGATCTCAGTGCATGATTACTCTTTGTAGACGATTGAATGGTCTATATCAAGATCGTCCCTCAAAAACAACAATATTTATGTCTTATATCTCCAGATTTGGGACTGCACCCTAAGTATATACCATAATATCAAATAATATCAAATGTTAAGTTATCTTAATAATGATTACCAGTTACGTTTAGCTGCGGTTCCCAGTTACAGCATTTGATGGCCCAGGAAAAGGTTGTCGTTGCCAAACTGTCACATCAAACTTTCTCTACCCGTGTGACGGTGGCTGGTGTCGGCTCCCCTTCACTTCCGACTCTCGCTGGCATGAGAGCAGCATTTGACATCCGTCAACCGCGTTGAGCCACGATGGAATTTACTCGCTTTACATTTCAAACATTCCCTGCTCACAGCTGGAAAATCATCATGAGTGTCAAGTATTTTAAAGTTACTGGCATGATAAAGCTGGAGTCCCGATTGCTTAACTCTGTACCGCTGCGCAATATTTTCACTTCAGCAAGATGTCACCCCTCAGTCTCACTTCTCAATCACTTTATCTCCCATGTGTTGTCTCACTCTGCAGATGTGATGGGGCCCAGCGCTGGGTAAACACATCGTGCTGATATTATGGGAATCACAAGATGATGAAGAAATCTATTTTTCCAAGTCTTCACAGCTATTGTCCTGCGTACAGAAAAGAAACATTCAATACAACAGGCTGTCAGACACCGTTTGTAGCTATACCTTCGAAAAGTAATGCACTATATATCGTATCTCACAAAATCAATTCACAATACACGTATTGTGAACCAAGAAGTATAAAGGAGGTTGGGATGGATGGGTTATGGCTTGAAAGGATCCGTCTTGTGTGAAAGTCGAGAAAATTGAGAGTGCGAGAGTTTGTGTTCATGTATTTCCTTCTGCAGGCATCCTGCATCTCTACACTTGTAGGAAGGTTGTATTTGCAGTTGTGTGTGACATTTTTACATGCTAATTTGAATGCAGTGTGTAATTTATTTTAGATTTTAGTCATGAATCAAGTTAAAGGTTATTTTTTTATTATCTTCATTTTCATTTCATTTCATGATTATTTTGTGTTGATTTTGGCGGTCCCTACGGACAAAAGCTGTATTGTTGGGTATTGTAGGGCCTCCAGCAGCGTGATGTCGGTGTTGGCTTCCAGCAGGGACCAGCGGAGCAGCAAGGCTTCTGCCGGGCGCCGAGCTCTCTACCGCCTGCCGAAGCTCCGACTGCCGGGAAGCCGGATCTGAGTCAGCCCGCGGCGGGCTGGTCGCTGCCTGAGCTGAAGTGATCTGAAGGAGTTTCTAGTGAACCTGCATGATTTGTTTACAACGTTTATACAACAGTCTTCTTTCCCTTGCGAAGGCCATTCGATCCCTTCTGAGTTGTTTTCCCTGAGTCGCTCCGATTCCCTGCTGTTCCCGTGCGACACCAGAAGTCAACGTTTCGATTTATTTGTCAAATAACTTCTGTACTTAAAGGGACAGTTTGTAAGAATCAGAAATGCTTGTTAACAGCAACACAGTGAGGCGACGCACATCAGCTAAAACCACAATATCACTCTATATTTCAGCTGCTTGGCAGTAATGTTAGCTGACCAGACGGAGGTCTCTCCATGAATCAATGCTGATCCTAGAGTTGGCTTTTCCTGCCTCAGCCTCCTGACCGCGGCCGGAGGGAGACACCGGCACCCGGTCAGAGACGATAGTATTTCTCGCTGTGGAGCCCCGTCACTTCACAAGACATGGAAAACCTCTGTTGGTCTGGAGGAGCTGCAGCAGTTATTTCTGCACAAACGTCCACTGTACATTCACGAGACATTCTCAGAGCTACGAAGTCTTTCGCAATGTGTAGTGTGCACGCATGCACTTGAGGTGGAGCGAGCTGAGTGAAGGCAAGCTAGCAGGCAGAGGAGCAGAGACTCCAGCCACACGAGAGTGCGCATGGGTGATTTATACGTGTAAGAAGTAACAAACAGTCCCTTTAAGTTACGCCAATAGTTATATTAACCCAAACCACAATTTCCTAAACCTAACCAAGTAGTTTTGCAACCAAGTTGTTTCCTGTGAAGATGATAGTTTTTAGGTAACTTTTTGTAAGATATCATACGAGCAGTTGTATGAGGATATGCTGAATCTAATAGAGCTGCAACAAATACTGCCTTTATGAAACCACCATACTCTTTTGAGACCGTGGTTTTGTGGCGTTGTTGAATTAGATTGATTTATATTGTAAAGCGCCTTTTGAATACATATCAAACTCACTAAAAACATAAATATCATACCCTGACTATTTCTTCTTCATGGCAACAAAAGGCTGTCTCCCTTTTAGAATAACCCGTGTTTCCAAACACTACAGGAACCGACTATTTGACATTTCCCCCATGAAAGAAAAGGATACAACACCGATATGTTCCAGCCAGGTAAGGACCCTAGACATGAAATACTTAATCACCGGCAGGGAGACGTATTACCCCGGTAACATCACCGTGGAAACTCTCAGGAGTCCCGGTCTCCGAAGGTATCTGTACCTTTGAAAAATGGAGCCTTGAAAGTATTCATTAGTTAGCCAAGCATTGAGATTACCCAACTAATGCTAGTGTGATTTAAAAGGAAAGATGTAGGCCAGACGGGGGAAAAAAAAAACAACGATTTTTTAGCTTCTCAAAAGAACCATTTCTAAAAGGAAAGTCGAACAATTTCAGTGAAACCCCGTGAAGGCTTCTAGCTGAGCAGCAGCTTTAGTGTCCATTAATGGACATACTGTATGTCTAGTTTCAGTGTGGAGAAACCACTCAGCTCCCACTGTAGGAAAAAGAAACACTGATCAATAAGTGCTGTGTGCGGTTCAATAAGTGCATTGACCATCACACAAACAAACACATCACAACCATAGCGGGAATAAGAGTGCTGGGGCAAGGTCAATACCTCTCAACCCGACCAAATGTAAGCCTGCTTAGGCTTGTTTTCACTTGCCCTCTGACAACATCTGAAACTGATTATAACACTGAATGTTCAACACAAAAGCTTAATTCTTAAATAAATATGCTGATTATATTGCATGACGTTGGCAGACTGTCAACTATAAATTGTCAAGACATGCAGAGTGAAAGAATTTTAGCGACCGAGAATGCAGCGTGAATGAACTGATGTGTATCCTTTGACGCCTTCGCGTTTCACGACAGTCTATAACATAGTGAATTACTGTTAATTCACATCATGACACATCCTAAGATAGACGGGGGAAAAGAATGATGTGATATTTTATTAGAGGATATGACTCTTCGATACACAGCTCTCCTTAAAACCACATCTGTCCAGTCCAATGCCAAGGAAGAGCTTTCAGATTAGTGAAGTATTTGTGTGTCCTTCATGATATCTGCAGACAGTAGTTTTTCAAAGAATCTCAGGGATAGAAAACAGACAAAGATAAATATCCAGGACATAAACGAGGACACATCATATAACTTGCCTGACCAAGTCTGGATATTCACAGCAAGAGAGTCATGTACGACAAACTGTGTCTGTAGAACTGCCTATATCACAGTAGTATCAGATTGGGTCTGTATGTCTTAAGTGGCTATAATCAATATTGTTATATGAAAGGGTCACTTACCAAAGTGAACCAAAGACTGTATATAAAGATAGACGACATGACAGCTCCCCAAAAATGAAGCCAAAACATCTGGATCGCCCCCTGGTGGCTGGCTGCAGTATGGCTCATAAATCCCGCCCCCTCCATGTTAGCGGATGAGACATGGGCCAAACTAAATAATTAAAGTACACATCAAATACATTTTTCCTAAAGATGACTTCTGTCATTTTAGGTAGTTCTTATCACACAGATGAATGTTCAAGTGTTAATTTTTCTGATAAGTTTTTAATTAGTTATTTGATGCTATACAGAGGGGCTGAGACGTCATGATTGACAGATGTGATTGACAGGGAATTGTACCATAACCGTTACAAGTCTGTGTAATAGAACATGTGGCAATTTGATCTTAAATGTATTCATAGAGATATCATGGTTAGCTTTTGTGTCTTTCTAGCAAAACAGCTACCGTGGTGCTAACGTAGCAGCTAGGTGGCTCACGCTAACAAGCCATGGCCATGCTTGGCTTGTGATTGGCTCAGTTGGGTGTGTGGGCGGGACCTTGAGACATCGGCTCCAGCTCACCTGACTCTGGCTCCAAATAACGTCAAAATCTCAAGATGGCAGCTCCTGTATCCGGGATCTGTTGGCTTCACTTTTGCACTTTTGGAGGAAGTGGAGACGTGTCGTCCATCTTTATATAGATGAACCCTCTGAGAATTATCACCCAACCCTACAGGCCCCCCCATCTCCACAGAGCTTTATAGCAACTCATGCTAAATAGGCTATAGCTAAAGACAGGAGATGGTTAGCTTAGCTTAGCATAAAGGCTGTTCCTTGTGTTTAGGTAACACATGAATCGTATCCAGGGTTTTTCATTCCATCCAAATCTTTTCATCTCAAAGTGTCTTGCTGTGCCTTCTTGTGTCCTCTGTGATGCGTTTGGAATAATATCCGACAGACTCCAAAATAAAAGAATGCAAAGATGGTGGACGGATAAAGAGAACCAAGGATGCATCAGATGGCAATTTGACTCATCAGCAAATGGGAAAAGCTTCAAAAGTCCCTGCATGAGTGAAGCTTTAGGTTTACTGTACAGAACTGGATGAAGTAGATGAGAAAATGGACAGCTTTGCATCTTCATTAACAACACAGTCCACCTCAAAGTGTGATTTCTTTAGACGTTTGTTCTCTTTAAAACAAGAGAAGTCCTCAACAAGTTTTGAGTTCCTGGATTCAACTCGCTCACCTTTTTATCTGACAAAGAGACTCGTCTCCTTGAGCTACGGTGGCTTGTGAGTGACACAAACTTGTTACTTTCCAGGAGAATACAAGCTAATTACAGCATAGATCCAAAGAGACATCCATTGCCTCTGTAGCCGAAATGCCTTTGTTGAGTCTTTGATTCCCCACAGATTAGATTCCTCACTGTTTTTGCCACAGGGCAGAAATAAAAAAAAAATAAAGAAGTTCCACAAAGCACATTACGGGGAGGAGATAATCCAGTGGTAGCGGACGGTTTGCTCTGAGGTATTTCGGTGATGCTTGGTGGTTGGGTCAGCCAACAGCTGCTGAAGGTGAGATATCTGGGATGAAGTCCTCTCCCCGAACGACGTCAACTCTATTTTAATTCTCCACGCAGCATGGTGCATTGACACCTGGGCTGAACACATGGTTAAAATTAGGGCCACTGCAGGGGACCTTGACAAACAAGTGACTTTGACTGAATTTATCAGGCCGTCCCCGGAGTCAGACACTTCTCACACACACAACAGCGGAGGAGGATACAGAGCTTTGTTTAAATTTGTGTTCAGTAGTCATTTCCTGTTTTAAAATGTACTTACATGGGACGCATTATAAATGGTAAGTGGCTGCGTTCATATAGCAGAAATTGGACGTTTCTGAAGGATTTTGCTTGAGAAATGTATGCTATGAAATTAATTAACATTATCATCTTTATGATCCATAATAATATAAAAAAAATCTTTATTATTCAGACTAAGCATTATAGAAGCAGAAATTACATTAAATATATTTGTTAAATTCACTAAAATAAAAATGAATTCAGGAAAATATTAAGGAAAAATTCGATTTTTTTTAAATAACTTTTTAACGTAACCCCAGCACAATCTAAATCCAGTCATATAAAGAGGGTATTTTACTTTCATTTCTTTAAAGCTGCTACATTACACTGAAGATTTTTCAAAATAAGAGGTTTTGAATTTAATTTGTTTTGGGGATTTGGATTTGGTGACTCTGGATTAGACACAAACAAGGATATGAAAAATTGGAATCAATTAATTTGGCATAGAAGATACAATATACTGGGAAACAAAAATCTTTATTTAGTTTTCTGCCCTATAAGATTGGTTGTCTAAGCATAAAAAGCTGAGCTGTTTCATTGGATTCTCTATGTGAAACTAGGACTCACATTTGGGGGGAAAAGTGCAATCTCATTTCTTAATGCTGCCCTATTGAGAAGAAAAGACCACGTATAAAAAAAAACATATTAGCTTTTAGCGTAAGAAACGGTCCCAAGTTCCTTCATTTCCTCTGAGTCAAACTTTAAAAAAAACAAAAGCACGGAGTCTGTTTAGCCGGAGCTGCGGCTTGAATATTTCAGGTTATGGATGAACTGTCGAGTGTCTGACAAGACCCACTATATAAACTTTGAACACAGGCTCTCCGGGAGACATCGATAGTTGTAAATATTTAATTCAGTGCCTCCGACAATGCATGCCACTGAAACAAATCTTCACCAGATTGAATTCGAGATAAATAGCACGGAAATATCACCAAAGCTGATACACAGATTTTTATGCTGTCGTTTTGTCAGTTTGGCCTTGTTGGGGTGGTTTCTGTTCCACGGATCGCATGTTGGTTTATCCAACGTGTCAGCACTTCTTAAACAGCACCTCAAGTGTTTGTCGCATATTATGTGTGCAGATATAAATTAGATAACAATACAGTACGTAAAGGCTCTCTATGTACCTGGAATGTTTTTTATAAGTCATAAACTAAGATTTCTAGTTAGCAATATATCAAGAGAAATTAATGAATACTCCAATATCTTATACATGTACAGACTTTGAGATTATGGGTCCCTGAGCACCGACATATAAAAGGCCCCGGACTGTCTTTCAATGACATTTTGAAGGTGAACGCTGAACTTTAGTATTTAGTTCACATCAGAGATGAAGAGATCCACATGGATCGTCCTCTGCACCGATATGATATACAACACTACAGCAAACTATACAAAATATTGTAGTAAACCATCAAAGAAAGCCTGAGATGCAGCTTCTACTACTTTACTATGTTTTTACTGTATTATAATTAAATGTTAATGTAGCTAAAGTAAACAAAAACATACACTGTAAAACATTTTAAGCTGGTTCAATTAAAAAAAATTAAAAAGCTTAACTGAAACTAAATTTGAATAATTAGTTCAAAGTCATATCATTTCTTAATTCCTGTTTATTGTGTTGTGTGATTTCTGTTTTGCTGATTGTGTTCTTGATTTCAGGTTAAATGTTAATCTCAATGAGACAGCCTGATTAAATAAATATTCAATGAAATCAATAAATAGAAATCAGTTGTGAAAATGTAAGTTCAACAAACTCGAGAAAACAAGTTCAGTAAACTCAAGATATTAAATTAAATCAATAACTGTCACGCTGACTAATGTTCCTTTGGAATGTTCTCAGTTTTTTTCTCAAACTTATATATTTGAGAAAAGTTAATGACAAAACATGAGTTAATTCCACTAAATTCCCGTATAATGCCTTATAGATTAAAGGTAATGCATTATTTCAAAGGTATGTCATTTTTCAATGATTTAAAAAAATGTTTCTGGGAATAATAATAATAATAATAATAATAATAATAATAATAATAATACACATTATTTATATAGCACTTTTCTGGATACTCAAAGACACTTTACACAGATAAAATAACTAATGTCATTTGGCATACATTATAGGGATAAAAGCTGCATTAAAACCCTAGTACAATACAGTTTATTTATTATTTTAAATTTTATTTTCTATATGTTGAATTATATGGTGCCTGTAGACAATTTCATATTTTTGCATGTTCAGCTGAACAGCTGTGTTCCAGCAAAATCACTCTCCTAGCACTAGCACTGTCTCTAGTTTCACTTAAGCTGGTACCATTTTACATAGTTGGAAATGGTTAGGAAATTTAAAAAACAAATGATTGTAAATTAAAAGACCCTAATCAGGATCAGGAGCAAAGCAATACAATCAGGACATCCCGACTTCTATCTATGATCTTACAGTGTTAAAAAAAACAGTCCAAAATTCACATCTCAGTTCAACAACAACTAAATCACGCACCTACCTGCGATCAACAAATGATCAACACGGTTTAATTTTTAAACTTTTATTCACTTAAATTCTCAAGTGTTAAAGCAAGAACAAAACATTTATAATGTCCTTTGGTGGGATTTTATTACACTTTTATTAATACTGTATATGTAAACTGATATTCTTTGATGCCAGCACGTTGCCAATACAAAGGAAAATCAACTGCACAACTAAAAGTAATATTAACAAATAAAATAAGTGAATGAAAGAAAATGAAAAAAACAAAAGAAAAGAAAAAACCCATGAACGATTGCTTCTGCATTTTGGATGTTTTAAATAGGTACATTAAAGGTTGCCTTTTTTCAATCACAGTTCGGCAAAGATACAAAAGGACTACATGACTCTTTTTTTTTGTTTGCTCTGTCGAGAAAAGAACTTGCAAATACACCGATGGTTTTCTATGCACTTCTCGTCTGCTCGGGTGAAAACTATCCTCGGACCATGATCGGTTAGGGAGCGTGGTGGCTCTAAGATAGGAAAAAAAAAAGAATCAGACAGCTTTATTGGAGTATCTTTTTGCAAGAGAGGAAAGGAGGGGAGGGAGGGGGGAAGGGGCTTCTTACACATGTGCATCACTAACATCGGACAAAAGAATCTTTCAACCAACAAGGGTTTACAGAGTAACGTTCACGAAAGCACAGGTCTGTGGCAGCATGGCGAGGGAGGGAGGATAGGAGGCAGGAGAGGGAGGGAGGGAGGATGAACAGGAGGGAGGATGAGCTCGAAGGAGAGACAGAAAGCTAGAGAGGGATCGACGTGGGCGAGGCTTTTGTGTCACAAAGTGGCAGTCCGGACAGATTTCCTTCTATCCACAATGCACTGACAGCAAAGAATGCTTCCTGTGTTTCCTCCTCCTGTTGTTTGTCGCTGTATTGAAGCATAACGGTTATGTTTCAGAGGCCAGTCACTCAGCCATTCAGCAGGGGACGGTGTCTTTGAGATTTCTTCAGCGTCAGTCCAGCCAACATTAACTCGCAAGAAGCGTCCCGGGGGGATCGGCGGCCACTGCCGGCTCGTTCGAGAGCTGATTGGTCGCAGCTGTTGTTGCCGTGGCAATAAGAGGGGAAGTGAACGAGTCTGTCATCTTCAGTTATCCCTTCTCAAACTGGAAGGAGCTCGAGTACCTGGTATGGCTTAGAAGGGGAGGGAGGGGTCTCATTGTTCTTTGCACATTTTACTCTTATTAGGCTCTTTTATTTTCTTATAATATCTGGCATTTTTAGAAGTATATGTTTTTTTTTTCATTTCTATATATTCTTTGAAATTAAATGAAAAGTTTTTGCACTCTGGCACATTCCCTTTATCGCGAGTGTCCATCGAGTCTGGCGGCGGAGAAGCTCAGTACAGTACAGTCCAGAAAGCTCATGGTTGTTCTTGTTTTAATGGTTGTTGATTATTTGAAAGAGGGGGTATGTGGGGTGGGGGGATAAAGTGGAGGCGGCGGGGAGTTTGTCGCTCCCACCAGGTCACGGGTCTCTTTAGAGCACGGCGGGCCAGCAGGAGGCCTCTCTCAGCAGCGCCGAGCCCAGCAGCAGCAGCAGCAGCAGCCTGGAGGAAGATGGAGGCGTCAGGGAGGCCTGGCCCGAGTCGGGGCCCCCGCAGCCCCCCAGCTCTGACTCGCAGCGGGAGTTCTCGCACAGCAGGCCCGTGTAGTCCGAGGGACAGCTGCAGCGGACGTTGTTGACGCACACCCCGCCATTTTGGCAGCGCAGGAGCTCGTTGTCGCACACCCGGGCTGAGGCGGGAGCAATGTAAAGACAGGAGAGAGGAGTGAGAAATCAAGCACGCAACAGATTTTTGGATAACACTTTACTTGAAGTGTATAAAAGCATATCATGATCAAATCAAATTAATTACATATCATTACATTATCTATTCAGATGCTCCAATTAAAATGAAAATGATCCCTGCGGGGAAATTAGGAATTCTCTCATGCTCTAATTCTAACAAATCAAAAAACTCACAAAATGATTTCTTCAAGTAAAGTGTTACCGCATTTCATTCCAGATTTGATTTAGCTGAACTTTTACAGGTATAGTTTGACATTTTAGGAAATAAGCTTATTTGTTTTCTTCCCGCAAGTTAGACGTGAGTAATGCCACCTCTTTCATACCTGTTCGGTAAATATGGAGCTCAAGACAGCAGCCGGTTAGCTCAGTTTAGTTTATAACTCTTTTAGGGCTGCAACTAACGATTATTTTCAATGTCAATTAATCTGTTGATTATTTTCTCGATTAATCGATTAGTTGTTTGGTCTATAAAATGTCAGAAAATGGTGAAACATGTCGATCAGTGTTTCCCAAAGCCTAAGATGACATCCTCAAATGTCTTGTTTTGTCCACAACTAAAAGAAACCAGAAAATATTCACATTTAACAAGCTGCATTTAGAGAATTGTTACTTTTTTTCTAAAGAAATCAAAACCGATTATGAAAACAGTGCGGATTCATTTAATAATTTAATAATCGATTGATTGTTGCAGCTCTAAACTCTTTTGTTTAATCCGTAATTCCAAACTGGAATCTCTGCCGGTTGCTTGGTAACTTCTCGTAGCCAAGAAACAGTCACAAATGGGCTCACAAACCTCTGTAAAACGTCAAATTGGCATTTTATACGCTAATCGCTTGCTGCCTCCAGCTTCACATTTAATATACAGATATAAGAGTGGAATCAATATTCTCATTTTACTCTCTGCAAGAGAGAAAATAAGC
The DNA here is from genome assembly GCA_916701665.1 of Sebastiscus tertius. NCBI lineage: Eukaryota > Metazoa > Chordata > Actinopteri > Perciformes > Sebastidae > Sebastiscus > Sebastiscus tertius. The sequence goes on along the minus strand of CAKAOH010025644.1, from coordinate 168,153 downwards.
TGATTTCCCAAAATATACCACTATTGCTTCAATATTTCATTATGCAATACACTGGATTTGAAAAATAAATCCCTGATATGAAATAAATATTATTCTTAAAGGTTAACTCTGCAGTGCATTCATCCTAATTACATCAGTAATTTGACTACATCAGGTTAGTAATGTTAGTATAAATCTGAGGTTAATAGCACTCATGTTAAAGCCACCATGCGTACAATTTGAAAAATGTCTACCTGTGGCGCCCCCTGTGGTCGTATAAAAAAAAGATGTTTTGGAGAATTTATTATTTATTATTTTCCTACAATGAAAAACTCAATAATTTTAAAGATGGCGTACATACATCAAACATATACACATAGTGGGTTTAAAGGGCTCTTTTTTTCACATCTAATATTCTAGTTTAAGGTCTATATTTTAAACTTCCCTTCAAGAATTTAATACCAGCTTGCATATTTTCACATTTTTATGGTGCAGATTTTTCCTTGAAACAAAAAAGAAAACCTCTATACAATTTCACATCCTCCTATAATAAGATGACAATTGCACATTACGGCACCTTTAAAAGTTATAAAAGAAGAAGAATGATCATCATTTGTAATGTAAACGTCATCATTCTGTCTGCAGTGCGAGCAAATTCCCTTTTAATCATTTACATTTCTTTAATATCAAAGTTGATTAAAGCCCCGTCCCATCAGCCGTGTTACTGCACAGAAATCCTCAAAGGCTGACAGGCTTCCCCCCCGAACAGCACTGTCTTCAGACAAACTGAACGTCAGGTGAAAATTGGTGTATATTTAGAGCTGGGACGCCGAGGCCACTCTATTCCCAGCGGAGGCAAGCTGTCAAGCAAGCTGGAGGCAAACAAAGCAGCGCCGCACAAACTAATAAACCAACAGAGACAAATAAACAGTGATAAACACAGGGGCCACTTCTGCCCATTTCAGTCCTTTATGGGAGTGGAAAACAATGTGGTGAGCAATCTATGAACTCTATGGGACATAAATATCACAATAACAAATATCAGGCCTCTCTCCTAATACTCAGGATTGGATGCATGCTGTCTCCCAGGAATAGCCAAATAGGGCTTTGATGGGAGGCTTGTTAAGAAGCATTGACTCTGCGAGTCCTATTTGTGCCACGTCTGTTCTGTAGGAGTAAAGGGACCTGCTGTTTGGCTCTGTAAATTCTGCTTCAGGCCACCGCTCACCAATTACCGTGCACAACTAGGTCCAAATAAGACATCTGAACTCTATCTTTCTCCTTTTTTTTCTCTCCAGCTGACATATCAATTTCATGACCAATTCAGCCACTCAGCAGAAACTAGAGTAATGTGTCAATATATAAAACTACAATCACCGTTTCTCTCTTTGGAAAGCCATCGTTTCTTTCTCCTGATGATGAGGCAGCTAAACTTGGTAATAAAATGTCTCCTTCAAGATGACAAGGAAGAGCAATGTATTAAAGAATCCTGTTTTTCCCAAAGAGGCCTTGATATGATCAGCACACGGGAGAGACTCCTTTAATTAGACAATGACCTTTCATCTTGTCCATCTTATCTCTCCTTGCTTTCATGATGAAATGCTAACCTGCCGTGTATTTCTAAGGATGTTCAAAGTGGTTTGTATTCTTCCTGTGCTCCAAATGTATCATAAAAAAAACACTTGAAATGATGTGCAAGACAGCATTGTCTATGCTTTTCAAAGTAAAACCAGCCCAAGGTCAACCATGTGCAACAGGCTTGAGCATGAGGGACCTGGAAGCTATGCAAAAGGTATGCTATATTTTGATAAGAGATGCAAAATGATGGCAGCGTTAAAATGTGCAACTTTCAAGCCGTTTCACACCAAGCATGGACTTTCATCAGAAACATTTGCACGGAAATTTTTAAAAACTGTTTTTGTGGGCTCTTATGAATGAAAATATTTGGATGGACCTCGATTTCAGCGGATTTACGCCAGCAGAAATATATATTTGACCAATGAAATCCTTTGTTCCAACTGATGCAGTCACTCCCCATAATAAGTAGCCATGCGCTTATGTTTGTATCATGGAGAGTGTGTAATTTTGGAACAATGGGCATTTGTTTTTTGGGTAACGGACTGTTGGACAAATGGGCTTCTCTCGTTCCAATGCGACTATTGGTGTTTTGTAATAACAATGGACTGTCCCCTTCTCCTCTACACCAAATAATGTGTGACAAACACTACCACCTCAACAACCAAATAAAGGACAATATATGGCTTGAGATCGCCCAGCAGTTGATGAAGATGGTAATGTAGCTGATATGCACTTGCTAGCGTTATTTGTTGGTCACGGAGCGGGGCTAGCCTCAACAGCTAGCGTTAGCATCAAAATTGGGGTCCGATTAGTTTATGTATTGTGTAACGTTAGCCCATTAGACATTCTCTGTCTGGATAGGTTTCTGTTGTTTGGACTGGACATGGTACTATTAAGGAGGAAATTCATTGGACCTCATCGATTAAAATGGAACACGGCAACGCGGATAATTTGCACCGGACCCGGTGTGCATAGTTGTCAAAGCGCAAAATTCGAATGCTGAATTTTTTTGTGGCACAAAAAGAGCTTCGCGACAACATAATGTAATTTGCACAACATTTGATTTTCGCCATGCTCAGGATGGCATTTCCGCCATGCTCAGGATGGCATTTCCTTATTGGAAGACAATTCGACCCTGACTTGTTTATTTAAACTTGAAGTGTAGCTTTAAATAATGATGCTAGTCCATATTGTTTGGTAATAAATAGCAAAAATGTTTAAGTAACTTGGTGATCTCCAAATCAAGTTGGTTGTATTATTTAAGTTTAATTGAAAACTGCATTCAGCATCAGTCTTTTCTCCTACAGTATTGCTATCTTGAGCTATTAGCCAACAAACAATTAGACTACAGGGTCAAACAAGCTTTAGCTACTATTAGCAGCAGTCTAGGATCGTGTCTAGAAGGTAACCCACAATTTGGGAAACTCTTGCTTGGTTAAGGTTAGGGATTGACCTCGAATAGTTGAGGTTAGGCATTGACCTCGAATAGTTGAGGTTAGGCATTGACCTTGAATGGTTGAGGTTAGGCATTGACCTCGAATAGTTGAGGTTAGGCATTGACCTTGAATGGTTGAGGTTAGGATAGGTCGTTGGGCAGCGAGTCTAACAAGAGGTTTTGCAAGTTTTTGTCAATTGAGGGAAGGTAACCCACAATTTGGGAAACTTTCAAAAGATGGTTAAAGTTAGGCATTTACCTCGAATGGTTAACGTTAGGATAGTTTGTGGAGCAGAGAGTCTTGCAAGAGTTTTTGCGCGTTTTGCAAGTTGCGGGTTACCTTCTAGACATGACCGCAAACGAGAGCTGGTATAGCCAACAAACAATATTACTCCAGTGTCAGACAAGTGCATTACGTCAGTAAATATCAATTCAGTGACAGTAAATTGAGTTAGTTTAGTAGTAGTAGTAGTTTATTAATAAATGTTGGCTAACAATAGCTATAATGGCTGACTGCTACTAGCTATCTTCAGCAGCATGGACACTCTCCTCAGGTTGCATTTAGCCTTAATTTAGAACTGGTTCACTATCTTCCAGAAAGTAGGCTAAGCCCAAATATGGCAACATATGAAGTGGAGAAAATGGCTCATTTCTTTTAGAAGTAGGGAGGTAGTTTTAAAGGCATGGGTCATTCAGGAATGAAGACGTTGTCATTTTCTACTGACTTTCAGCAGTTTCCAATAAGGGGAAGCAGTCCTTGCTAGCCTGATGTGTATATAGTGGTGCAGGAATGAGTCCTAAAACCCACAAATTTTGAATGGGTTTTTGGGTAGATGCCTGAAAAGGTCTGTGGTTAACACAAGCCAGAGAGATTTTATCGTGAATTTTGAAGCTTTTGCATGTCTTCAAAATTCGGTTGCTAACATGTGGCTAAATGAGACTACTAAAGGTCCTCACGCCGACTCGTCTGCCTTCACAGCCTCGTTGCTTGTACTTGCACTAATGTGACCGTGACCGTGGTGTAGTTTGTTTATAGCCTAACATTTTACTTCTGGCGATTGCATTCGCACTTCAATACTCATAAAAGCGATGTTCATTTGTGAAGATTATCTTGATGAACACAACATGTCAGTATCATAAATGTGTGTTTGACACAGCTTATTTTCTGCAATAATCTAAAACCCAATGGAACAATCCCATTGGCTTTTTGTGGAGTGAACCTAGGGCGATGCTAAGTTCCCAGTTGGCCTACAAAAATACGTCACCCTTGCAGAACTCTATCATGTTTTACATATCGATATTGAGAGTGAATTTTCATTTCTAAGGCAAACCCAACCACTACTTTAAATATGAATTGTGCATGATGCTCAACACTGCATAGCAAGTTCAGTTGACTTCAAAGCAAAGTCCAGGTAATGGCGGACCCCTGCAGGCAAAGCGCTTCATTTGCTGCCAATTAAGCGATGCTGAAGTCCAAAATGAAACAGAGGTATAGATTTTTAAAAACAACTGTAGCAAGTTTGTCAAAGATGTATAACAGGGTGAATGAGATTAAAGGTATAACACGGTGAAGGGGAGAGCAGGACCTGAGGGCACAGACAGTACCAGCATAGATAGGGCATTATGTTTTTAATACACTAAAGACGAGTGAAGAATTGATGTTAAGATGAATTCTTCTGAGAGCTCTGCACCTTTATCTCTCTTCAATCTCTCCCATTAACCGTTTCTCGGCATGTCAACAGAGCAGGCGCAGGCAGTAAATGACAAGATTTGTAGCGTTTGCTTTTGATATGAGTGATAATATTTAGAGAGGGGGCCGATGAACTAGGTGTGCCTGTCTGGGACTGCGATGTGTTTGATGAGAGATTTGAGTTTTAATTGCATTCTTCAGTCTGCATGCAGATCGAGTCTTGTCCATGCACATAAATACTGCAGCGGCGGGGGAAGCAATGGGAGGTCAAGACGGAAAAGTTTTCAAACTATTTCTGTCGAGGAATAACTACAGCTCCTTGGGCTTTATTTCAGGGGTTTCCCATTTTGTGGAAAACATTTCGTGCAGCCAATGTGAGAACAGATTCACCTTAAAACACCTGTGTGTATTTACCACTCCGGACCAGTTCTTTTCCCTAATTCCCGTGGAAAACTGGCTTTTTAAGTTATTGCCAGAGCAGTGAGGGATTTATTTTAGCTACATCAACAACAATACATGGAAGAATACACAGCAGAGGCAGAAATATTCATTTCTCCACCGTGGCCTCAGTAGACCAGAATGCAATCCAGTCAGGGCTTTCATCTTTGCAGGTTGTCAGGATATAGTAGAGTGCAAAACCCAGAGTACTCTTCACTAGGGCCAAATATAACACTACAGTACGCCATTGATCTCCTTTTTCTCTTTCTGATATTACTATCACACATGTGCAGCACAAAGAACATATTTCTTTCCCCAAAAGGCATTCTGGGAAATGTAGTAAAACACGCTAACTGAAATCAAAATAAATTGAGGAAAGCGGGTTTATATCTGTCGTGTAACTAAAACGGCCCCATGTTGAATTTCTAAATCTTGCACATTATCCAAGTTCTGCAGTATTTCTTAAAGCTCTTCAGTCTCGTTGTAGGAAGAGTGGGAGTTTGAGGCTTAGAAGTTTTGAGAACATTCAAATACTTCACACAATAATGTTTGTTTGATTTTCTAATCACAGCTTCATAGCTAATCTGACAAATAAAACTACTGATCCATTCTGTGCTCCGTGACTTCCCATCTGTTGGACTCGGCCCTGCATAAAAACAACATGTTTTCTTTGCACTTTTTCTTTTTTGCTTTCCTTGTTACCTTGATTACTGTTGTTGTACAGCCCAGCAGTCACAATGCCACCGAGTAATGATTGTGTGTATGCATATATATCGGCAACGCTTCATAATAACCATCATTTATAAATGGTAAATAAATAGTTAACTTAACTTAGTTATTAGTTATTTTACTGTTAACAAACAATGAAATGATTTAATTAATGTTTACTTATTTTAACAGTTTTATTGTTGTACACATTATAACATTCCATATATGATATACATCAGTATTTGTTAATGATCATTATATTATTTGTAAACTTTTAAGAAATAGTTTGTAAAACATAAATAAACATTGCATAGATAGATGGACCAGATATGTGTAGCATTTTGTTGATGGTTAATAATTAGTTTATAAACCGTCAATAAACATTATTTGGATTATAAAGTTGCAACTGATGATTATAATATCTTGTTAAATGGTTAATGAATACTCTGTAAAGCAACTATAAATATATACTTTGTCAGTGGTTAATAATTGGTTTCTGGTCCATCTATCTATGTAATGTTTATTATTTCTTAAAGGTTTATAAAATACAGAAATACATTTTGTTAATTATTTGGCAAGTCAGAGTTAACGTGATAATAACGCGTTAATGCAAATTAATCTTAACGCCACTAATTCCTTTAATGCAATTTGCAATTTTAAGGTTGTAGCCTGCTCAGTGTTTAAAGCTACAGTGAAGCTACTTCATATGAAACTAGAAAACTAAAATCTAAGGTATCCATTGGTACCAACCAGCTTGTTGCAATGGAGGCTAAATAACGCTCCAAACATATGCTACATTTTGGCGAGGAAAAACTGGCATGGCCATTTGCAAAGGGGTCCCTTGACCTCTGACCTCAAGATACGTGAATGAAAATGTGTTTTGTGGGTACCCACGAGTCTCCCCTTTACAGACATGCCCACTTTATGATAATCACATGCAGTTTGGGGCAAGTCATAGTCAAGTCAGCACACTGACACACTGACAGCTGTTGTTGCCTGTTGGGCTGCAGTTTGCCATGTTATGATTTGAGCATATTTTTTATGCTAAATGCAGTACCTGTGAGGGTTTCTGGACAATATTTGTCCTATTTTTGTGTTGTTAATTGATTTCCAATAATAAATATATACATATTTACATAAAGCAGCATATTTGCCCACTCCCATGTTGATAAGAGTATTAAATACTTGACAAATCTCCCTTTAAAGTACATTTTGAACACATAAAATGCAATTAATTGCAATTAAATATTCTGATTGATAAGTTATTAACAGATAATTATTAACAAATACTTAATATAGTATATACAATGTTTTGTGTGCAACAATAAACTGTTAATTGATAGTGTACTAATGTAATCAGAATGTAATTGTTATCAGGCTATGATACAATACATCATTTATAAAGGAATTATTTCATATTACAGAAACTAATGATCAAATAGCAGAAATTAAAGCAATACTAATCATTTTTAAATATTATTATCATTTCATTGTTAGTTAAACAGTAAAACAACTCTTAACTTAACATTCATAGGCTAAGTGACGGTTATTATAAAGTGTTAGCCATTTATCATACGACAGCACTCGATGTGATGAGCCATACCAACCTATTGTATTACATCACCTCAACCTTTTGTGTAGAAACAGATGTGTGTGCTGACAGTTCCTATTCACACAATACACACTGAATACATTAGTCAAAAACAGTGCATTTTAATGAATATCCATCTGTGTCAGGATGTGCTAAAATATGCACCTGACTTTAGAGCACTATTTACATGGCAGACTAACAAAGGCCAGATAGTTAAGGACTGGTATTATTTCTAAGTACGTTAGTGTCAGGCTGCATATACTGCTTTGTAACGTGCATTAATGTGTTGTATTGTGGCTGTAGAAACCTCTGGCCTCTTTGATGATGGATTTCTCTTTATAATGTTGAACACCAATAGCATATAGCAGGAAATAAAAAGCCTTTGTGGTATTGTATTGTTAAAATGGAGAAATCTAAATTATGGAAGCCCTCCTTTTTTTTAATATTCATACAAAAAAATGATTTTTTTGAGCCAATGGCCAAGTGGTTCCTCTTCTTTACATTCTTCCTACTATATTTTGAATTAAAAATAATTTTCCCTATCTCTGTGTGTTTGAATGATTCATCACAAAACGGATGAAGCCGTCATTTATTTTTTTCACAGAGTTTATGTTGTGCATTTCTTGTGCTTGAGTGCCTGAGTTGGGTGTTTTGGGTGTACCTCTGATTGGATCAGATAACATTTCAGGCTCCGTGATTGGATGTAATATGTCATAACCTTCTCACCAATTGTTGACATTCTCCATGATAATATAACACTTGGCTATATCCCCCTTACATCCACAGGAAGAAATAGAGGCCGCCACTAGAAATGAATCCCTCAAAATCATGTCACCTCACAATGTTGAGGCGCCGTATTTAGGACGCCTTTGTTAGCCCGGACAGAGATTAATGTTGAGCTACAGGAGGGAGGCAAATAGATGTCACCACCTCGTGGAGAAGGTCTATAAATCTGAAGTAACTTAATCACAGTTGACACAACGATGGGTCAGGTTGGTCAAATGCTAATTAGCGGCAATTATTAGCTGGTCTGATGTGAGTTTTGCAACCAGCACAAGATGAGCAAGAGGCCAAATCATCTGTGCCCAAACTACACATGCATTAATAAACAATAATGCAGCATAAACAGTGTTTGTAATGGTGATTTTGCATCTCAAAGTTCTTTCTTTAACTGCCAAAGAGCTGAAATCCTTCCTCACGAGGTGTGTACTTTATTATGGCTACCTCCTGTAGGTTTGTCAAAGAAGTTTGACTTGAAAAAACAATGAAAAATTGGTGACATTTGAAAACAAATGACTACACAGGGCATGCATTGCCAAATGGCCGGGGGAAATATAAACGGTGGACAGTAATAAATGGGCAGGAACTCAAAATGACCTGCATTCTCCTTTGAAAAATGTTAGTGTTGGATGACATTGTCCTGCTGTGGACTGGCGAGGGGGCGATGGCTACTCAAACAGATCACAGGCAGCCTGTCAAGCAGTCAATATTGACTCAGCTGTTGTTTTTGTTGGTGGTGCGACATGGCTGGATAACCGAGTTACCGAGCAGCATGCAGCCCCGCCATGCCGTCGCTTTTCTCTCTATTTGAGCCACACAGGGCACCTGCTGATATTACATCGTGTTAACGCAGCCGCAAGAAAGTGTGAAATGCAGGTGAATCAAATGGCTTGGGTGTATCGAGTTAGCTCGGGTTATGGGTTATAGGTCTGTATTCGTCAGCTGGGCCGTCCTGCGCATGTGCAGCACATTCTTCCAGGCAAAGCAGGAATCACACACAGAGAGAGAGAGAGAAGAAGAAGAAGAAATCAGAAAGAGATAGCAGAGCGAGTCAGAGCTGAGGAGGGAGAACAGATATGTGCTGCGTGGGGAGGTTTGTGGTTCTACTTACATTTGCAGCCATCGTCCCACAAATAGCCGGGTAGACACTGCTGACACTTAGGCCCTGTAGTGCCCTCCTTACATATACAAAATCCTGTGCCATTACAGCGATCACTGACTGAGCCAGAGGGATTACAATTACACTCTGGAAAAACAAGACACACACACACACACACACACACAGAGGCTGGAAACAGTGGTGCTTTGACTTCCCGGCACACGGTCTAGGATTTTCACAGCGCGGACCACATTCCTCGAATATAAGCTCACAAGAAGGTGCTTGATTATTTATAACTGGCAAAAAAAAAATTTAAATAGATTTAAAGACTCATACAGGAAAAAATGCTACCATTTCAACAGTAATGGAAACAGAATGAGAAAAGAATGACTGACGGTATATTTGTAATATTACGTATATATGTATGTCTTATAGAAACTACTTTACTGTTACATACTGTAGCTATACAACGTGCAATGAGCAAATATGCAAAGCATTATCAGTAGCTTTGATTTAAGATGAACAAAGTGGGCTAATCTGCACATGCTTTTTCCAAAATCTGAGTCATTCATATATGTAGAGATAGAAAAAAGATGGAAAGAGGAGAGAGGAAATGTGATGAGAGGGTTATCAGATGGATAATGGCAAGAAATAAAGACAGAGTGAATGTGACGGTTTTTAGAGGAATGAGAGTACAGCACATTGAAATGGGCATTGTTGTAATATGTTCTTTAATTCTCTCTTGAACTTGGCATCTTCAAATGCCTCTACCATTAGCAGAAGTAGTCACAATTCGATTTTGAATATCCTTAAAAACCTTCTCTTCTTTCTGAAAACAACCTGTCAAGTCTCTGGTGTCCTACGCTCAACTGACCTTCCAGCTCTCCACAGCGGCCGGAGCACTCTGCAGTCAAAGTGACACCTATTTTGACAGTCCCTGACCATCACATTGCACCTTCCGTGGCTGTCCTGGCTGCACGTGGCTGCACCCGAGTGACATCCGGGGGTCAGGCAAGAGGAGGAGAGGTGACGGCAAGTGACAAACGGGGGGGTCAGTGAGAGAGAGGCAGGGTGACGACGAGCTTGGCACAAGGTAACGCCTCGGTGACTCTTACCGCCTTGTGACGGCTTTCAGCTGCTACTCTTGAGGCCATTTCATGTATATGACATATGCACTTGCGTGGCACCTCTGACTGGCGGTGTGACTTCCCTGCGACATTTCTCTCAGAACTCTTGTTGCTTGTCAGATTTCTCACCCCCCCCCACCCCCCCAGGACTCACAAATGCACCTGGCACTGAGCACCGAGAACTCACAATCCACATGCTTGCTAAAGAATCCAATAGGGAACCAAACTATTGCCTTAGGAACTATGTGAAATGCAATTTTCACACATTCTTACACATAAGAAAAACAGATGATGCAGTGTATGAATGCCTGCATAAAGGTCATGGACAAAATAACAGAAACACCAGATGAAAATGGCCTTTTTTAACTTTGACATCACAAAGGTGATCTGTCTTCACAGGTGAGTCATATTAATGAGGTTACAAGCTAAATAATAACAATTACATGTCCCTTGCTCACAAATGATATACTGTAGCTACTTAGGATGGCATTTTGGGAAATATTAGCATGAAGATGGGAAACAGAAGGAAACAGCTCTGCCCAATTTGATGAGATTTTGTCCAGGGTCCCCCATTTTAGATGTTTGATAACAGAAGATGTATGAAACCCATGACCAAAATACAAAATACATTTGGCCATTGTGTTACTTGATGGATGGAATTGAAAATAAAATATTCCTCTTTTTGGTGGGGACCGCTGAAACCCCAGACACCACTTTGAGAACCACTGCCTAAGAGGGCACCGTTTTCTCTACTGGAAGAGCGCCCTAGAGGGCACTTCGTCATGTTTTCTCTACTGAAAGGGGATCCTAGAGGGCACTTCATCATCTTTTCTCTACTAGAAGGGAATCCTAGAGGGCATTTCATCATGTTTTCTCTACTGGAAGGGCACCCTTGAAGGGATTTCATTATGTTTTCTCTACTAGAAGGGGATCCTAGAAGGCACTTCATCATGTTTTCTCTACTAGAAGGCACCCAGAGGGCATTTCATCATGTTTTCTCTACTGGAAGGGCACCCTTGAGGGGATTTCATCATCTTTTCTCTACTGGAAGGGGATCCTAGAGGGCATTTCATCATCTTGTCTCTACTGGAAGGGCACCCTAGAGGGCACTTCATCATCTTTTCTATACTAGAAGGGGATCCTAGAGGGCATTTCATCATCTTGTCTCTACTGGAAGGGCACCCTAGAGGGCACTTTATCATGTTTTATCTACCAAAGGGGCATCCAAGAGGGAAATCTTGCTGTGGGTTGTTCGGATATTGGGGCACCACTGTTTGGACAGACCCAGGCTAGCTGTTTCCCCTTTGTTTCCAGTCTTTGCAAAGCTATGCTAACCTGCTGCTGGCTCTGGCTTCATGTTTAACCTACAAACATGAGACAGGTTTAGGTGTTTCCATTAGTTTGTGCACATGCTTTATTTTTCTATATCTATCTGCAAATCAGATCATCCTAGCTTTTAATCAATGCTCGGCTCACTTTATGCCCCTTAAATACTAGCTGCTGGAACCATGCAACTGTAACATAATACATAAATAAATACAAGCTAGCAGCTAGAAACCACTTGCAGTGCACTACATCAATAAACACAAGCTAGCATCTAGCTAAACATAATACTGTATCAAGCCCAAATCAGTGTACAGTTATTAAAACCATGCCTGGAAGGAATGACTGAAAATCACTCAAGCATTATGATAGTGCGTGTCTGACTAAAGCTGAATGGCGAGCATCCTCCATAAAACACTCCACCATTGCGGGGAAGCAGAAGAAGAAGCAAAACAGGAATATGTGGAGACCACTGAAAGACATGGAGGCAGGAGGGTGTAGGGATGATGGAGATGAAAATGAAAGATGACACTTTCTCTGGTGACGAAGTCAAAGACGGGAGGTGAGGCAGAAAAGTGTTTGTGTGAAAGCAGGGTGGCAGTGAAAGGGGCTCGGGTGGGGGGACTAACCTATGCACACATTTTCATCGTCCAGTTCTGCCGAGGTATTGCGGTAGTAGCCCAGCTTGCATAGCTGGCAGTGCTGGCCTCTAGTGTTGTGCTTACAGCTCACGCAAATGACGGTGTTTAGCAGCTCGATGTAGCTGCATCGGTTGGAGTGGCCGAAGCATTCGCAGTCTTTCAAAGAGAGTGTGAAGAGAAGAGAGGGGAGAGAGAGAGAGAGAAAGAAAGAAAGATAGAGAGAGAGAGAGAGACGCGGTAGGAAGTGTTGGCATTGTTGCTGTTGCTGCGAGTGCGACGGCGGTTGGGGTTAGCAAGAATTTGAGCGAGACGCCATTGCATGCAAGGTTAAAAAAATGAAGACTGCGTTGTGAGGGGAGGCGATGAATGTCGGGGAAGTGATGGGAGGGAACTCATGATTAGTCTGACATGGGCACAGCCAGAGTTAGAAGACATCACACATAAGAAGCACGGCGTTAGGACTCCAAGAGGTCACATCACGTCAAGCACACCACAACACGAGGCTCCAGAAATGATGACACAGAGACACACGGTCACATCGGGAACACCACACAGCGAAAGGCAACGTCAAACCATGGATGAAATGGATCCTTCAACTCAGGGAATGGTGTTGGGGGAATTTTTTGAAACTGTCATCTGATTGATCTCTTCAATGGTCGATATGGTTTTTGGGATGAAACTTTCAATGGCGCTACATATCTCAAACCCTCTGTGATGAAATGCATGATGAATTCCAAAATTTGTCATCCAACGAATATGTCCAAAACTGGCTGGATAGTTGTTTTTAAAGGCTTATTACGACTTGTACTGAAAGCAGTCAATATGGCAAGTGAGCGTATGCTGAGTAGCGCTGGTAGAGAGTGTGTCATCGCCTGCTAGGCAGTGTTATGTCATGCTAAATTAGATATATATGGAGTTGTAGTTAGACTGTAAAACCTCATGCTGCAGTCTGTGACACTCCCTGGCAGCTCTGGCCTAAAGGGGGTGCAGGATGGGAGGGGTGCGGTCCCAGCTCGGCTCTCTCCGAGTGAGGATCAGTCTGCCACGCTGAGTGACCACTGACACCACGTGTCACAGCGCAGACAGATGTGACCCATAAGCCTCACTGGCAGCCGCTTGGACAGAAAGCCCACGGATCCAGAGTAGGGGGGTGGCGGACGGGGCTTTCGTCCAAGGGATTGTGGTTATTAAGGATCTGTATTGAGGTCAGGTCTCTCCGTCCGGCCGCTAACAACCCGACAAGGCTTGGAAATGAAGGAGCAGCAGGTCTACTCCACTCTACCTTTCACCTGAAGCAGAAAGTGTTGTCCGAGTGTAAGCTAAGATCTCCTACATTAGATGCCTCACTCTCGCAAACATACTCTCAGAAGACAAATAATCTCTCCTTTCCAGAAATAGGCTAAGGTCATAAATCATGCACGCACGGGGAATAAAAATTCTTGAGTCTCGGAAACACGTTTCCCAAAAATAGTTGTTGTCTCAAGCACCCACTTTATTTGCACCGGAACAGGATTCCAAGGGACTTTTATAGTGTTTAGAAACGATTCCATAGACGAATGAATCCTCAATGTACGGTGAAAGCCATCAGTCCAGATCTGAGCTGGAGATATGGATACACCGTGGCCTAGCGTTGGGGTTAGTGCTGCAAGGGTTATGGGGCTTACAGTTAAACAGAAACATACAGTGAGAAGGCTCGGGTGTCATCTGGGGTTGGGGGGGTTGGGGTGGTGGGGGGGGGCAATGTATGAATTCCAGCTCCTACCTCGCTTGCTGTTTGCAACGTGGACAGAAGGGGCAGTGGACAAAGCAACCTGAGGAGCTACTAGACAAATTAAAAGAAGAAACAAACAAAACAAAAAAACATGATATTGCAATTAAACGTAAAGCATGTAATGTCAGAGAATTAAGAATACTGAGCATCATGCTTAATAATAAATGTAACTGTAAAAAAAGGGATGAATGATGGCTTTGGGAAATAAGGAGTGACATTGCCAAAGTGAAGTTGGCTGCGTGTAGCAGCATCTGTTACAAACGCCTAAGATGCCGAACAATTCAAATATTATGGTGCTTCTTTTATGCTTCATTTCATTAACAAGTGCTTTGTATAATTCAAAAGCCTCTGTGGATGTTTCCCCAGACAGAAACTATCCCCTGACAAACTACTCTCCACCTCGGTGGAGGCCAGCCAAGAATTCTCACCCTATAAATTTGTGCACAGGAGCGTGGGCAGGGAAACTGGCTAGCAGTGAACACATCAATCCCTCGATTCCTTTCCGGTCATAAAACAAACAGTAGGGAAAAAAAGAAATAATAGGGCCCAGGCTCTGCCATTGTACTGCATGACATAAGCCCCCGACACATACACCGTGTGCGCTTGGCTGCAGTCATGGAAACACAGAGCCGAGCGGTTGTGCGTTAGTTGCTCGCGAGGTAGCTGCACATCACATCTGCACGTTGGATTAAGCTGAGATGAGCCTAACATCAATCTGCATAAAAAAAAAAAAAAAAAAACCTCACAGTGAAACCTGTCCTGCTTTTCTTCCCGATGCGCTAAGATGGGGACGAGAATCCCTGGAAGCTCCGCACCTAATTAAAATCGAGTGCGTGTGTGTAAATGTACAGTGCACACATTGAGAGGATAATGTACGGCGCTGCAGCGTGTTGCAACATGAGTGCCCCGTGAATGCACAAGCCTCCGCTGAAGGAGCCAAAACCCTTTATCATGAACAAGACAAGCAGGCTGAGGATGTGTGTTTTTTTTTTTTGTGGTTTGTTAGGAAAATAACCAAGATAGGAAACGGGGGAAGATACTACCCACAAATACTTATCTCTAAGAGTCTTTTTTTTATTATTTTTTTGCTTCTATGCAAACAAATGAATCTGTGAAAAAACATAATTGTTGCATATTCTTAGATGCCTACCTTCTTTTCGGTTAGCGACACCTAGGGATGACACATTCGGCCGAACTGCGTGCAATTGAGAGAAACCAGGAGTTATTCATGTGCACTTTGTGTGATGCACTTTACAGGATATTCTAGAGGGGGGGTGGTGGGGGACTACGTGGTAGTGTACACACACAACTGGAGACATGAACATGTCCAGCATGACTTGAATCAGTAAAATCAGGGAAACAGCAAATACAATGGGGGCAGGGCTGACATGGACGAGCAAAATGCATCCAAAGACCCGCTAAAGAGACATTGGAGAGACGTTGTATGTAATTCGTGTGACTTCCATGGGCTTGGCTGTGTATGTGTGTATGTTCATGGCGATGGCGATGATGAGTGAAAAACAAAAAAGATAAAAAAAACCCTCTTAAGCTTAGCGTTTAAGTCGTGATTTATGCAAGCGGGTCTAAACTATGTATAGCAAATGGAGAAGTTAGGGGGCATTTTGTTTAATTCATCACATTGACTATGCAATCAATATCTAATTACAGTGTATTTCTGGTGGAGGAATAACAATGAATAAATAATGGCAGGTGTTGGGACTTGGAATGACGGACTGCTGTGGGTAGCATAACCTCATAATTACATACAAGTCCGTATTTCCGTGTCAGGGAAATACTCTGCGGTTGGAAATGGAGAGGAGTCAAGCAAAGGGAGGAATACGGATAAGTTTCCTCGTCGTGCCCCCTTCATCTCTTCACTTGATCTTTCTGTCCTTTCGCTATTGACTCCATGAATCATGCAATCTTGGGTAATTAACATCCAGCGGTGTCTTGGCAAGATGCCAGTTAACCCAACTATGTGTGAGTCGAGATCACGGCTGCTGTTCGGGCCGAATCCTTTAAAAAATTGTAGACGTTTTTTTTTTTTACTACTGCATTGGAATTAAATAATACATTAGCTTTGAGTTTGGCATGTCTACACACTGTGACAATCACTTTTAACATCATTGATTTCAAAACGCCACGAACAAAAGACTATCATGCACTATCTCCTGTCTCATCCTGTTCTTTCATTTTTTTTTATCTCCCCAAAAAAATGTTTCACAATGGATCCTGCTGGGGGAATCTGGCATCGGTGACGACTGCGACATCTCCGGCGGGTTAAAGTCACTCGAGTCGCTCCATGAGAGGCTCTTTGAAAATGACAGATTAGCAAATAAAGAGAAAAAGGGCACACCACATCACCACTCAAACTCAGGTCTTATCTCTTGTAAATTGTCAAGTCCATTGTTCTTTATCTGAATTTAGATCCTCTGTTAAGCGTTTAGCGGTGAAGCTGTTTGCTCAAAAACAAACCTGACTCGAGAGGACGCGAGCAATTAATCTAAGACGACGACACAAAGTATGCCTAATCTGCAGAAAAAAAATAAAAAACACGCATGAGCAAACTGCACTGTCCGGATCCATAACGTCTAATTGGTAAAGTAAGTTCATTTTTAATGATTCTGTGTTGGCTATTGATTGGATGTAACACACATCTGGGTTCCATTAATTATTTTGTTACGGGGAATATTCAGGTAAATGAGTGGTGACGGATTTTAATCAATGCCATACCCGTAATGGAATGCAATCTTGCGGAGCCAGAATTGTTTTTTAAAATATTAATTTCACTTTAATGGTGCGCATTAGGCAATTCTGCCCGGCTTAATCAACTTGAAATAGAATTGAGAAAAGTCAATAAGGAATTCAATTACCTTCAAACAACAACATGAAAAGTGCTGTGCTTTCTTTCTTTTTCCACAACGACTTTGCTTCTAGTCCATTTAAGAACCTCAAGGACCCACTAACCTTTTTTTTTTTGTCCACTCTATCCTTACTTTATTAATAACGAAGACATCAAATTGGTTTGTGTTTGCACTGAAAATCCTCCTCTTAAGTGTATTAGGTTTTTTAGTGTTGTGCCGGTTCTTTGGGAGGCTGCTGCTGTGACAAGACAGCCATTCGTGAGAACTCTAAATCCCTGTGGGCCAATCTGGATGAGAAGTGAAGACTTTGGTTTGTCAGAGTGTCCTCTCTACATCACCCACCCGCCCCCTCCCCCAAAACACACGCTCACACACACACACACACACACACACACACACGCGCGCACACACTTATCGGCATGCACACTCTCCCCGTGAAGGATTTGAGGTCAGCCTTTGGATGTGGTCCGGCCTGGCGTTTGGATGGGACGGAGAGGACTGACGTGAATATGTATGCATGTATATACAGCATGTATGAGTAGCATGCACACACACACACTGAGCTCTCGTCAGGCCATGCATGGAGGGAAAGCTCATTTCTGAAGGTGGTGAGGGAGGTAAGCAGTAGAAGATTGGGAGGGAGGAGGAGGGGGGAGGTTTGGTCTTCTTGGCCACATGTCCATTTCTGACTCATGACATAGCATCAGACTTTACAACCAGTGTTCACTTCCGCTCTAAAGCCTGATTAAAAACCACCTGGGAATAATCTGTGTCTCACACAGCACGTTTTGGGAAACTTGCCCAGCGATCATCTTAGCCCTTAAATGATGAAAACAAGTGTGCATGTGTCGTCCATGTGTCCCTTGGTGGGTAGAACTTGGCTCGGTAACACTTAAATAGATATTGAGTGGAAGTAAGCCACTAATATTATAATGAAAATCTGAAACTAAGCACTGATAACAGAGATTAAAAATAGTTCAACATTTTGAGAATGAACTGATTATTCCTTTAAGCTAAGTGGTAATTAACTTGAACGTGTATCTTCTTTTTTACACATATATCTAATCTGTCCGAAATTATGTTACCATACAACTTAACTGCATTCTCAATTTTGGTTTTGTTTGTAAGGAAATGGATTACGTCTGTCTTTGACGCATCACAAATAAGTTTATAACATAGACTGTATATAAGAAGTGGTCGTAGTCATCGTGACGTCACCCATTGGTTTGTGGACTGCCGTTTTGAAGCCTTGAGTTGGCATTTTTGTTTTTTGCAACCAGAAGTTAAACGAGAGGGTGGAGCTAAGTATAACCGAACGCTGAATAAGACATTTTTAAGGGACCAAAATGTTATCATGAACTGAAAACACACCGTGAAAGGGTTTAAGTTCTACAACGACAACGCGCCCAGACTGGATAACGCAGTGGTAGCGACTTGTCAATCACAAGGTAGCCACGCCCTAAAGCATCCCCTGCTTTATGGTCTATTTGACTCAAAATGGGACCATAATTTACTAAATGAACATCATGCTGTATTGAAGAAGACTTGAAACTAGCGACTGAGACCATAAACTCATGTTTACAGTGTTTACTGAGGTAATAAATCAAGTGAGAAGTAGGCTCATTTTCTCATCAACTTCTATTCAATCGGACTTCTTTTTGCAACCAGTGGAGTCGCCCCCTGCTGGCTGTTAGGAAGAATGCAAGTTTAAGGCACTTCCGCATTGGCTTCACTTTTCAGACCCAGAGGTAGCCGCCTGGTTTATAATGATAGTCCGCAGAACCACACCGTGGATGGCTGCAGCAAGTTATGTAGTAAAACGAACACCACGCAGAGCATGTGACGTAGTACATCGGGTGACCGTTTATGAAAGTTACGTGAAATAATAACGAGTATAATAAGTGAGAAGCTATGTTCACTTGAGTAGTCATTTAGCCAAACCGTGATGTTTTTTTACTAAACCTAATCCTGTAGTTTTGTTGCCGAAACCTAACTAAGTAGGATTGTTGTGTTTTTTGCGCTTGTTAACCACGTGTTTAAAACTGTTTAAAACCGCAACCATAATGCAGGAGAAAATACGTAAATGTAGTTTAGTTGTAAAGGAATGGAATTTTGTAGGACACAGGGTTTGCTAAATCTACAATTTCATGAAAGCCACTAACAATGTCTCACTATAGAAGATCAATACTTTTAATGAAGATAATAGACTTCATATCTCATTCCAGTGTATGCTAAAGTGTTAGCATGGAGCTAACAATATAGCAGCTACAGTACAGATGACTTGTGTCATTGTGTCTTCTCCATCATTTAACAGGTAAGTTGATCATTGGGGCCAATTTATCAAAAACTTGCATGTCTCTTTAACCTTCAGTCTATGTGGGTCCAGGATCAGACAGGGAGGGGGCAGTTTGCTAATCAATCTACTACCCCGGGAACAGAGGATACTCACTAAGAACAGAGCAATGAGGGAAAAGATAAAGAGAATTGAGCCAGGCTGTGAATGCACTTTGACTTGTTCAATACAATCCTATGGTTCCTGCATCACACAGCCTTCCAGGCAGCGGTAACTTGAGACATGGCACCTCTCGTCTTCCTCCCCCTCCTAAGGGGCTACTGGTTGACGAAGATAATACCAGCCGAGGCGCTTGCGGCTCATATTAAAATGACCTCCTGTGACATTATACTGCCAGAGAGGTCTTGGCACTTTAATAAAGTCTAGATGCCATTTATTTATAATGCATGGGAGAGAAGAAAAAAAAAAACAAATGACATTCTGCATGCAGAGCCAGGCAAGTGTTATCTGGTTGAGTTGAGTCTGGATAAAGTAAATTAATATGCCCACATCATGACAGTATAGCCCCCAGCTATTGCTTTTCTGTCTTCCCAAAAAAAAACAAGGCTAGTCAACAGTTGTTGGGTGATCCTTCGTGGGGAAGATTGGAATCAGAAATGAACACTTGGCACCAAGTTGAGGGTTGTGTGGTGGTTGTAGGGTGGCACAATAGGCAAAGCAAAGCATCAAGCATTCATATAGTTCCTTTGTAACGTGTACTTACTAACTGGACCAATGTTATTAGGAATACCTGCAAGAGAGAAAGAGAAAACTGAAATTAGGGTATAAAATTGGCTTTTAGGCAACAACTGCAACATTTCTCCTTGAGACTGTATTGTTAGTCCTGCCATCCTCCCTCGCTGTTGATTGAGGTCTCAACCCAATACTCGCCGTTCATCTTGATGAGCTGTATACACTTGGAATGACACACAGTCTGGCATCTAAAGCAATGCTAGCCTTCGCCGTGACTAGAAAGTGTTGTCTGCTGCACGTTTGGCTTCACGCTTCTTTGGTTTCTCCTGGTTTCCTCCATTATTTCTGCTTTGATGTCCCTGTTGTTGCCAGAAAAGGTCATTGCTGCCCTCTCCTACAGCAAAAGGTACACGCCTGAGAATGCCCCAACGTCACTGAAAAACCAATTTCAGCCAACACCACAGGCTCACAGACAAACTAATATTTGAGTTATTTTGAAGTTGCATACCGCTTTAAGACACTTCCCGGCACATCGGCCTTTAAAACATGTGTCGACGAAGACACGAGACATGCCCGCAGACACACAATTACACACATAACATATCAAATGACATCATAGATGCCAAACTCTGCCTCTGATGCCATAGGAGAACATGTCTCATCCTGCTGCCTGCCTGTCCTTCCTTCCATCATGCAATCCCTTGTGCCAGACAGCCACTGAGCAGATAATACAGTCTGTCTCATCCCCATGGTGACCAGATCTCTCCCACACCAGGACGCTGGCTGGCTGCAGATCTGAGGAGATTGAGACGTCCATTGGCTTCTTGCGCCGATCATTTCTCCATCTGATCCAACCACCGACGTCTTGGTTTGGGAATTAATTAGGACGGTGGCGGCGGCAGGTGCCGTGAAGCGCAGGCGGGCATCAGAAAGCCATTTCTCTCTGTTTGCATCTGTATGCTTCAAAGGAACGTGAGCACACCGGCGGTGTATTTTTGGTCGCCATTCGTTTTCAGACGAATTTGCTTTCAGGATGTCGACGCCAGCTCCACTTTTTCTAATCATCTGTTTGAACGGAGGCCCTCCCTCCTGTTCGCTCTACCCCCTGCCCTCAATAAGGCAGCCTGCCCACAAAAACAAACAACCCCCTCGCCACGGGAAGGGGAAGCATGCTGGGCAATAGGAGGAATGCGCCCACGTAAACCAGAGAGGAAGAAATTAAATGAAAAGGCTGCTTTCTTCCTCTCTCGCTCCCGTCTCTCTCCCCGTCATCCGCTTACCAGCGCACCTTCGGCTGAGGAAGCCGAGGAGGCAAGGAGGAATCTGTGCAGGGTTTTTTGGTGGGGCCTTTCATCTAATGGAGCCGTCACAAAATATCTCCAAGTACTCAGGGGGGAACATGAGGATTTCCTGAGTGTGTGTTTGTGTACGTGGACTTTGATCAAACTCCTGTCATTCAATCACTCCTCCTCTGATCTCTGCCTGCAAGCTGTATTTAGGAGCCAAATCTGTGACCTGTCTGAGAGCTGTGAAGTGCAGGAGGCTATGCTGACATATGGAGGAGGAGCGTAATGGATGTCAAACCTCAAGGGGGTGGGCAGATGCTAACCAGGAGACAGGAAGGACAAGGGCAAGGACAATCACAATCACCATATTCCCCAAGTACAGTTTGATTTGGCAGCATTGGAGTGTCACAATATTGATACAACAGAACAGTGAAAACTGGAAATTAAATATCATTCTACCTCAATTTACAATATAGTGTTTGATTATTACGGGATGTGAAGGACAATATCAATATATTATACCAATATTAGCTGGAATGAGTTAGCTGAACCACCTCTGAAAAAGGTGTCGAAAAAACAAGATAATATAAATATTACTTTATGTATTTACAGCCCTGTCACACAAAAGGTGTGTGAATGACACGATAATAGGCAAAAGCGTGCAATAAGAACGGCGTTCCAGCCTTAGGCGTGTCATTTTCACGCCATGTAGTCCGTACTGACTGTTACGTAATGGCGTAGAATGTAAAGGGAGACCAGTGTTTGAGACCGGTGTTTAAGTTACGTTGGTGACGTTTGTTACGTACGTATTATACGTTTATTATGTTACGTACTTATTTTAAGGCCAACCATGACTTTTTCTTAAACCTAACGTTTTGTTGCCTAAACCTAAGGGAGTGGCTTTGTTGCTCCATGCTGGTACTGCACGTTAATACACACAAGTAATATTCATGTGAGGTAACTCTGACACGCTATCCTCTGGTGGACAGGCGGGTCTATTAAAAGCTTTATCTGGTTGGTATTTCTACTAATACTGCTAATTAGGAAGTAACCACATTCATGCCTGTTTCTGTAAACAAGTTAAATTTCTACTTTAAATGAATTTAGATGTAAGTAAGTGCCTATTGTATACAGCTATACTCAAACATTTTACAGTAAAATATGTATATGTAATTGGCTGTTTGCTAAACATCTTCCCCCAAACAAATATTGTCTAATTATAGCTTAGCAACAGTTGCCCTAAGCCAGCCCTGTCTCTTACAATTTACGTTCCCATACAACTAAACTGCATTCTCGATTACGTTTGGAAGGAAACATGTTTTCTCCCAGATTAGTTTTGTCCTTGATATATCACAATTACGTTTGTAGGCCTGATAGTCCGCGGAAGTCCGAAGAGGAAGGAAGTCGGGTGAGGGGGCGGAACAAACAAACACACCCAGGAGACCGCTGTTCATGTCCCGTGTGAAACCAACTCAAGGTTCACTTATTTTAATTTATGTCCGTAGCTGATAAACATAGTCATTTTAAGCCAAACCATGATGTTTTTTGTACTAAACCTAACTAAGTACATTAGTTGTGTTTTTGTTTTGTTTGAATTCCCAACATTAACCACGTGTTTAAAACTGTTTTAAAACTGTTTAAAACTGCGACCGTAATCCAGGAGAAAATACTTTTCCCTCGAAACGTAATTGAGAATGCACTTTAGTTGTATGGGAATGCAATTTCTGGGAGACAGGGTTGTCCAAGCGGTGAGCATGGAGCAACACAGAGAGAGTTGTGTCTTTCTTGAAGCATTTCTAAAACCAGAAACACAAAACCAAGTGCTGTGAATGGATTTAACAGTTTGTTTACCAGATATATAACATAAGGCTAAGCTGAAAATGTTGTCAGTAGCCTAACCAAGCATTACTTCTCTCTCTTCATTCTAAAAGCCTGTTTTCTAGTAACTTTAAAAAATGAAAACACACTGTTATGAACAAGTAGCCTAAGCTAAGCAGCTAAAAAGTATTACTGTATGTTAGAAAGAACAGTCAGATCTTTATCGTAATATCAAATCCTAAAGTCTGTTATGATTTGACACATATATACAAATAAACTGAATTGAATGATATGGAATTTCTACAGTGAAATATGTAACAAATGAGTTTGCATTATTATATCAGATATTGACATCATTATCATCTACTAACACATGCAGGCTAGTGCAAACTCTATGTATGCATGCACTGCCGAACCAAACTGCAGTATACAAGGTCCCTCCGGTTTCTCACAAAGTCAGAAATGTGAGAATGCAAGTGTTTGAGCTCTTTAACTGAACTGTGAAAAAAAAGAGGAAAAAAACAGTAGCGCAGTGCTAAAAAGGGCCCGGTTAAGTAGCTGACAGTGCAATAATACACAGGCGCTATCTACATCTAGTCTGGCAGATTAGCAAGGGACCCACATTAAATGGAGAGGGATATAAATATAAAACCAGAGAGAAAGAGAGAGAGAGAGAGAGAGGTGACTTCCATTAGTGTGCATCACCAGACTGTAAATTCACCGTTTGAGCTGAGAAAATACTTCATAACGGTGTTTATGAAGAGAAAGTACACTGTGTTGCTCTGTACCAACTGTACATAACTGCTGTTTGCTTTCAGCTAAATGTCAGAGACAGGAAGCGTTGAACCCATCTGTAAGAAAAGTGATGTTACAAAGTCTAATTGACTACTCATTTGACAAATAACCCCTTCGCCAATTGGTCTAGTTCAGGGCCAAATAACCTTTTCTTCCAGGTCATGATTTGGAACACCAGTGGCCTGTCGGTGCAATTATTCGCCGCTTTATGAACAACCTGTGGGGTTCGAGCAGATGTCCAGGATCCCATGTCGGGTCATTCGATTAATTTTCAATCACCGTCATTTCCAATCCCCTTCACCTGCCTGGCCCCCGCCATTACGGACCAATCTAATTTTGTCCTATCGCACAGGAAGAGCATTAGGAGCTGCTTATGTTGACGGTGTGCTCCATTGATTTTTATGAGTTGTGCAGGGATCCACGGTTGCGAGCCACTGGGCGGTGAACATGATCTCCGCGGGGTGTGCGATTCACTGAACACGATCTGCGCGCATGTGGGTTCGGCACATGCAACACACACACAAATGTGGGCATTAAAAAGACAGTAGAGAGTCTGAGTCATGTGGGGCTTCAACTGATTTACAATAAGCTTCACATCAGAGAGTCCCAGTGCTTGATGTTCATCCTTCACTGGTTCAGTTCCAGTTATGTTGTCATCCATCCAAGCCCATAACCGTAACCTTGCTAATGGATTATCAGAAACCAATAATAAAATGTTCTCCCATGGGTCTATGGGCTCTAAATCTTTGGCGTACATCCTATTTCTTTGGTGAACAAGCTAATCTGTCATTTATTCAACCTCGCATGTACAAGATTCTACTGTCAAGAGCACATTTATTTGTTGGTGTGTGTGTGTGTGTGTGTGTGTGTGTGTGTGTGAGAGTCATTACATTGTTTCTGTCAGTATCCATTCTGCTTTGACCTTCGGTGTGCTTCACCTGTTTGCCTTGGCGCTACCTGGACTACTCTGGAAAGGGGCTTATCTGCTGAATTTCCACCGCAGGCAAAGTTGGTAATTACTTTCCCTGGCTGCCATCATTTTATAGCAATCCATCATCATCTGTTTGGCTGTATAGAACCCAGTGATGGTGACAGGCATTGCTAACTGGTTAGTAGTGGAAAGCCTGCCAAAACACAAGCGCCGGGCATGCAACCTGATTGAATTCCTCAGGAGCAAAATTACGGCTTGCCTCGGCCGGATCGCCCGGCTCGCTCGCTCCCTCTCAACGTGTAGATCGGAATTGAAGGTGGCAAGTCTTAAAGTGCCCAGGAGCCAAGTTGGAAGAAGAACAGTTTAAGATTTCAGGGAAGGAATGAGGTGTACGTCGGAGGTGGTAGCTATGGGGGAAGGAATATAAAAAAAAAAAAAAAAAAAAAAAAATCTGGAGATGGAAGAAACAAATATTTGAAAGAAAGATTACCGTCACAGCTGCACAGAGCCGAGATGTGGAAAAGACAGAGTAAACAAGCTCGGTCTCTGGGGTGGTTGGGGGTGTTGTGGGGGAGAGAGAGAGAGAAAACGCGAGCATGAAACAACACCAAGAGATGGAGCGAGAACAGGCGGAGGCAGAAGAAGAAGAAGAAGAAGAAGGTTGTGGTGGGGAAGAAGGGCAAAAAGAACGAGGGGATGCGAAAAACAACAGGCGATGAGTTTTACAGAGAAAAAAAGAAAGCGGACGGGGGTAAAATGGAAATTCAAATAGCTGTGGCAAAAGGAATAAAAGCATAAATGAGTGGGCGTTGCGTGTGCGAGAGAGGCAGAGGATGGAAGTGAAGCTGTGTGTGCTCAGCTAACGTGTTTATGTGTGTGGATGCATACACGCGTGGCGCTAAATGAATACACAGTAGAGCTGTGAGCCTGATGAAAAAACACAGAGCAGTCTGTCTGCGTTTAGATTTAAAGAGCAATGACACTCAAATTACAATTAATACTTTATTTTTTTATTAAGAAAATAGTAAAAAAGATAAAAATCAAACATTAATTTCGTTGAAATTCGACACTGTATTGGCACATGTGACTACATGAGTGCTTCATTAGTGAAGTACTGTGATTACACTAATGCATTAGTTAGTAATGTGCAACCCGGGGCTCATTAAACCACTTTAATGGCTATAATAAATATTTAAAAAACTCAATCTTGTTTGCTATGCTTGTGCAAGCCACACAATTTTCAGTCCCATATCACATCTGGGAGACCCATATACAGTCATGGCTGTTTGTCTTCACTCACAAAAGAATGAGATCTATTCTACAGGGGGAATTATCAGCTCCTGTGGGATTTTGTCATTGAAATATGTATAGAAACCTACTTCCTATATATGCACAAGAGGAAAGATTAATCAGGAAAGTCTAAATGTGCATATATATGTCTGCGCAAATTAGTGTGTGTGTGTGTGTGTGTGTGTGTTTGGTCACATTTCCATGATCAGCACCTCCCAGTTGGACTAGAGGACTGATAATAAGGCTGTAGCATCTGGTAGCTTCAACTACACTAATTAGAGAACAACGGTAGAAAAATGTGTACAGTACGTCCTAAAAAATATTTGTTATTGTGACTGTCAACTCCAGATATTACGGCGTTTTCTTTTCATTTTCATGCGGGACTTAGAGCTGCAGGGTTTTCAGTCAGACGGTGGAGGGCTAATGTGGATCTTCTCTCCAGGGCAGGGGGATGAATCATTACAGTGAAATCCACTGCATGTCCACGCCTTTCACTGCTTTGATCAAAGGAGATCCGTAAACTCCGAGGCTGGCTTCGGCTAAATCTGAACAAGTGTCTCCTAATCCTGTCCTGACAAGGATATCTATTCATGCTATCAAGCTGCAGACGGAACAAATGAAGACTTAATCTCTAAAAAGTTTCTGAAATAATGCATAAAATCAAATAAATACACTTAATTTGTGTGTGATCATCAGAATAAGTGGGTGATTGGTGGGATCTTTTAGTATAGTCGACATCATCCAACTCAACTCTTGAACATTTACAAGGCTGTCACCATGCAGCAAGGTCGCCCTCCTCTTATATAACTTAGAACTATAACAGCTTATGTCACCATGTAGAGACGAGTCACAACCTTCAGCAGCTTGTCCTTTCCAACAGTCTCAGCTTGTCTTTCACTGGTGACAATTTTTTTTTTCATTTTCACCTATATATAAAACCCTTAACCCCGGGTGAGGTCAGCATGCATCTTTAATTGGATGAATAAGTATAAAGTTGGCAATCTGCAGAGGGATTTGAACATTCTTGATGAATAATGTATCCGTTTCTGTGCATTTGTCAAATTAAAGTTTTCATTAGAAATCAGCAACGCTACGGTTTGGAAAATGATCTTTTGGGGCAATTTGTTTTGGAAAATGTATTTGTTTTGTTGCCAAGCACACATGTCTTTAGGGCTGGGCGATATGGCCAAAATCTTCAATCATGACATAGGCCATTTCATATCTCAATAATGATATATATCATGATATAGCCTACTCCTGTATGAATTAAAGTCTTAACATATATCAGGATAGAAACGATATAGAAAAATATATACGCTAGACATTCTTATATTGTTTTGACGATATATATAGTTATATTGCCCAGCCCTATCTCTATAGGCTAGGTATTAAGCGACAGCCAGGAGACGGTCAGCGGTCGGCCAATTTCGGGCCACCGGTGAGCATCTGTCAGCCTAGTTTTTGCGCTGTGTCCTGCACCGTTGGCAATAGTCTGCCTGTGTCGGAGGCTTTTTGGCCGATTCAGCACGTTGAAGCACAACATTATATTATAAGGAGAGTACGTGGTAGTTGGCTGTAGGCCGTAGTCTTTGCGGTGTGTTTGAGTTAAACTTTTTTGGCCAAGACACAGGCGACGTGAGGCGTTGCAACATTTGGCCTTTCGTCGCCGCTAGTTCTCTGATGTGGGTTTGGTGTGTCTGGGACCTTTAGTCTCCAGGAAGTCACTGCTCCCAGCCACGAAATAGAACAGCAAATAATCTCCCTTAAGATAACATAACTTGTCCTTTTAACACAAATGAGCTTTAGAGGTGCTGGTAGGCAGATTTTTTTTTTACCTTTGGACAGGTCCAGGTTATCTGTTATGCCCTTTTTTCCAGATGTTTTGCTAAATGAACATAGCCGTCGCCTTGTTGTAGCTTAATATTAAGCGTACAGACAGTGTGGTGGTATCGTTCCAATGCTATAGGCAAGAAAACAAATATAGTATTCCAAAAGCAGTTTTACAATCTTCTGCTTTATTACCTCCACCAAGGATCTTCTTTTTTTAAAGTCCCATTTGTTATCTAATAACTACATAACATATTTCAATAAAATTAGTTATAAAGAACTGATCAGTTGATGTGACCGTTAATACAACTTGTTTTTTATGCAAATCCAGATGCATTTCCTATATTAACGTGTTTAAATTTAGAGGATTGCAGCATATTAGCTAGGTGCCTGTGACTGCTTTCCAGTATCTGTTCTGTTCAGTGGCCATTAGTGTATGTACACATTCTGTATGTGAGTGTGTGTGTGTGCACATGGCTGCTGCTGATCCCACAGACATCCAACACTTAAGCTAAGCTAAGCTAAGCTAATCTCTTCTTTCAACATACTACATACTGCATGCAGGGAGAAAAAAGTACAATTCTCCAAATCCAGTTATCAGTTTAAAGAGTGCATTTAAGGATTTTCCCTTCAATGTAACATTCAGGATCCATTTTTACTACTTGAAATCAACTTTTCAAAGGCCACCCGTTACTGCCCCCCTCCACCGCCGGCTTCTATCTCCCTCAGTATCCTCAGCCCTACAGTGAAATGAACTGCCATGGTTAATTCTCAAACTGATCCCTCTCCTTCTGTCTCCACAGAGGGAGAAAGCGAGAAGTGAGAGACGGGTGGGGTGGGGGGTGGGCGAGAGACATAGATGGAGAGAGGGAAAGCGAGAGAGACAGAGCCACCCCAGAAGGCTGAGTTAGCTGTGACAGAGAGTGATGCCCACTTCCCCTCCTTCTATCTCCACCATCCTTTTCTCTCTTCATCACTTTTTAAATCCTGTTCTTCTTCTTCGTGCCATTGTAAGACGAAATATCGGCCCCCCCACCCCTCCCTGACTCCACACCCCCTCCGGATGATGATTCATCGATCTCCTTATCGCATCAGACGTCTTGATGGGCATAGTAAAAAGAAATTAAATCTTAATTAAATTTTCATCTTTGACAAATTTGTCTCCGAAGAGCTGCCATATGCTCACTGGGTTTGGGGGAAAACATTGAGAGGGAAGGAGACTTTTGGAATTGGAGTTGAATGGACTTGAAAATTACAAAACAGCACAAGGTGCATTTTTCTGTCAGCCTTGTGCATTTTTTTTCTATTCAGGAGGGATAGCCTTGCATTCCTATAGATTTTTCACTGCGTTATTACATTATGGATTTTTTCCCCTCCAAGACAAAGTATAATAATGCACTTTATACTAAGACTGTTTTTCATCACTTGCAGGGCAAAGGGAATGTGTGTGTCCTTGTGTAGTAGTTATGAATGTGTGTGTGAATGCTTTGAGGAGTGGAGGTCTGGATGAGCACCTGTGTGTGTGTGTCACCTTTTTTTAATAATGTGCTGTCAATCTGGGCTCTGGGAATGGCCATTTCACTAACCCTCCCTAAGTCTCATAACACAGATCCTTCGGGAGGGAGAATAAGTCATCAGCCTGTGGCCGAGAGTCCTCGAGCACCGCAGAGGGAGGCAGAAATCACAGAGGATGCAATAAGGGCACAGGGCGGGATAAAACTTGGGCTTTCAAATAAATGCTGGCACACTCGAACTTTTAGCACTGCTCCTCTTCTCCCTGCTGCTGCTGCTGCAACCCTGCCTCATTACCAACTCCTCACATATGGACGCTTGGTCAGGACCCCTTGGCATAAGCAGAGATCATGGTTTGGGTTAAAAAATGTGTGTTTGTTATGTAACTTAAGTTACGTACATTAGCTAAGTGTGTTACGTACGTGACAGAAGTTAAGTATGTTACCTATGTGAAGGAAGTTAAGTGTGTTACGTATGTGACGAAAGTTAAGTGTGTTGTATATGTGACGGAAGTTAAGTGTGTTGTATATGTGACGGAAGTTAAGTGTGTTATATATGTGACAGAAGTTAAGTGTGTTATATATGTGACAGAAGTTAAGTGTGTTACGTATGTGACGGAAGTTAATTGAATTTGGTATGTGAAGGAAGTTAAGTGTCTAACATATGTGATGGAAGTTAAGTGTCTTATGTACGTGACAGAAGTTAAGTATGTTTCGTATATGACAGAACTTAAGTGTGTGACGAATGTGATGGAAGTTAAGTATGTTATGTATGCGATAGAAGTTAAGTGTGTGATGAATGTGATGGAAGTTAAGTGTGTGATGAATGTGATGGAAGTTAAGTATGTTACTTACGTGACGGAAGTTAAGTGTATTACGTATGTGACAGAAGTTAAGTGTGTTACGCGCCTAACGGAAGTTAAGAAAGTCACGTACATGACGGAAATTAAGAAAGTTACGCGCCTAACGGAAGTTAAGAAAGTCACGTACATGACGGAAATTAAGAAAGTTACGTGCCTGGCGGAAGTTAAATACATTACGTATATAACAGAAGTTAAGTATGTTACGTACGTAACTTAAAAATAAGACAACGTTGTCTTTTGGTTTCACACAGGACACAAACAGCAGTATCCTGGGTGAAAGTCCTGCGTTTGTTTGATCCATCCATCCAGATACAGAGGGGCATGACACAGCGTCGGTATTTGACGACCCGGGAATGAGACCAGAGTGTCTGTTTTAGTTGATGTATGGCAGGCAAACTGAAGAGGATAACAAGAATGGGATGATGTTGACTGCTATTATGCAAAATGTGAATGCTATATCTACTCACAGGTCCATCATCCATTCATTCACAAACAGTTTATCTGCCCCCCCAGTGGCTATTAAGTCATTGAAAACGTCTACACATGAGGACCTGGATTATAGCTCAGCTCCTCACTCCAGTGCCACTAAACTACTGTGTGTAGGGAGTACTGTGTGACACTGTGTCCTTGTTTTGTTCGTACACCCCAGGAAGAGCAGCTGTTGCTTTTTTCTGTTGGGGATCCAAATAAATAATAAACAGCAAGAGTTTGGGTACGTATTGGAGAGAGAATCTTTAGTAAAAGGAGGAATGGAGATTAGAATATATGCCAAACGTTGCATGGCTTCCTCTAGTCAAGGCAAGTTTATCTGTATAGCTTAATATCACAAAGGAACGGCCTCATGCAAGAACATTCTTATATTTTTTATCTTAAATCTTCCTTTTTTTCCATGAAGTTTGCTCATACTCAGGCTTGCTATGAGTCAGATTCAGCACTCTCTCATAACTGTATAAAAGTTGAATTGCTCGTTTCAACTTGACTAAAGCCAACTGTTCATGAGTGGGCGCTGAGATGATTAGCATAACTGCCCCTCTGATAACACATAAGAGTTTCATTCACAAAAAAAATTCATAAAAGAATACAAAGAATAAATTCACACTGCAGAGCTTCAAATCAGAAATCAGCAGACAAAAATGGAACATATTCAGCAGTGTCAGTGGACCCAAAACAATTACTAATACAGGTTTATGACCCGCATGTACCACTTAAGAACAAATCTGTTCATACGTGTGCTTCTTGCATGAGGCTCGCTGTCTCATTGGGTTTAAAAGGCCCATATGAACACACAACCTAAGCTCAAGAAGAAGACAATAACAAATCATCATATGATGTGACGTCGCCACAAGACATTAGACACAAAGGCTAATGTAAAGATGGCCTACTTTCTTCAGCTCAAGCAGGAATAAATAACCGGTTCTATCCTACATTAGCACTGCAGCTGCAGCTGGAGAACATTATTTATTAGTATACTAATACAGTTAGTGTATCAGTGTAAAGCAATGCTTGTGTCCCTACATCAACAAGCACATCACCCTAATAATGGTGCGGTCTGCTGAATGAATGGATCATACATGGAGGCATGGTAATCGGCCACTATAGCTGCCCATGGATGTAGTGGAGTGTGTTTATTCTTGGTTTATTACAGACTAGAGTGTTCCCGATGATGACGATTGGAAATCTGCTGCACTGTTATTTATAACATCCTGTTTGTACATGTCATTCTTTCATGAAAAGACCTTGGAGTCAAGAGTGGAAGCCAGAAATTGGGCAACAAGGGGAAGCCTTCTGCTAATGTGTTTGTGTTTCTAAGTCATGACTCAGACACTTTTATATAAAAGTCATTCACTGGCTGAGTCATGCACCTACATTTCTGAAATACCAAGAAATTTGTAGATGAAAATATGAACAAGGAAACAGCACACAACTAAGCACAGTATTTTCCTTAAAAAATTGGGACAAAAGTGCACCATATCGTTTGCACCACACTGTCCATCACAGTTTACATGCATGTTGGTTGTTCTTCAAACTAAATTTGAGTTAGTTCCACCACAAATGTTCAAGATTGTAAAACAGAAGATTGAGTCAGGAGAACAGGAGGAAATCACTAAAACTACAAATTATTCATATTCAAATGTATTCATTTATAATCATTGCTTTGTTTAGCATACCTCTTAAAACACTGTTCTCAGTTATTAAAGTTGAGCCAAAAGTCAATCAAATCAATGCTTATTTCTTCTTTCCTTTAAATACAGATAAAAAAAACCTTGTAACTTAAAGTGAACTGAAAGCCTGAGCCTTCACACTCAGTTTGTACATACGGAGGAGAGAGCGTGCATGGTCTTTTCAGTCAAAGCGCTGACTTGATGTCGTGGGTGTTTTGTAAAGGATAGGAAGACGGTAACGAAGAGTGAAGTCAGACACAGGGCAGCTGCTGCTGCTGGGCAGCCTTTTCTTACATTTGTGTTGACGTGGAGGTCAGGTAGGAGGACTCGGTGTCTTACAGATGCAATACATGCATTGCACCGACTGTACACTGCAAAATTCACTACTAAGAAATTAGCAGTTTTTCTGCATATTTAAGTCGCTGATGTGGAGCGGGGATTTCCCTCGTGTTTGACTGCTTCAGTGCACGTTTGAATGGTTCTGCGTATAGTTTTGATATATTTAGTGACTGCTGTGTGGTTTCCCTATTAGTGACTTACAGTATGACCTGCCAACACTGCTCTCTTTGCTAATGCCCATATTTAGCTTAATTTGACATGACTTTGCAATTGAATTCCAGCTACTCTTGAGACAATTTTCATGTCAAAATATCCCTTTTTTTACAAGGCTAAATCACGACATGGGGCTACAGAACAGAGAAGAACATATAGTATATATACACGACTAGACTGCATTTACATCTTAGACATATTTCTTTCCAGGGGACTTTGAAAAAGTCTCCCCAGTGTCTTTGCTTCTCAACCTTTTATCTCATTAAAACATTGTTAATTGCTTCAGGTTGCTTTGAAACCTCACAACTCAATGTCTCACTATTAATGTGGTGATTGTCAGAAGTCTCATAGATGACATACAGGATGCTGCTAATTGGGATTCAACTTTGATCACTTGTCTGTGATGGATGCCTTTTGTTATTTTGATTAAAACATTTCATGAGAAACCTTCATTATTTTGTCTGGCCCTTGTAAGACCTATACCAATACCTGCTGTGTCATGTGACTCATCTAACTATAAAGCGAGGAATCTATATGTCTGTCTATCTGTATGTCCTTTACATAATCCGAATACTGCTCATCCGATCTACTTCACACTTGGCGGGGGTATTGCTGGGGACCCAAGGGAGTGCAGTGTCAAATATGGTGCAATTTGGCATCTCTTTCCCAATAAGTCTATTGGAAAAAGTTTTTTTTGGGCCCAATGGCATCACGTGATGGACACAGAAGTTGTAGTACCGCTGTTTGGCCACTATGTAAATGTGTTCTTCCTGGGGGTTTGGTCCAGACAAATCTACAGATATAAGCCACGCCCATTTGCCTCTAGATGGATTTTCCACCATTTTGAATTGTTTCCAAATCAGATTTTTTGCTACTCCTCCTACAAATTTTGAACAATCGTTACCAAATTTGGTAGAGAACATCTCTGGACCAAGCTGGAAAAAGTTACTCTTTTGGATTGTTGATGTTTCGTACAGTTTTGCTATAGCTGGCCCTCAAAGTTAACTCAAATGCTGTGAACGGGGCTTAAATTACAAAACAAAAGTCAAATCTCCTGAACACTTTGTGCTATTGCAACCATATTTGGTGAACATGTGAAGATATGATGTTTTGAGTGACCATGCCAATTTGGTGCCATTTGGCCAATAGGTGGTGCTGTAGCAGCATCATCTAACTATAAAATAAGTATTATCTGGCAGGTAGAAGCAGATGTTCTTGACAACGCTGCATGCAGAGGCCAAACAATTGGCCCATTCCGGACAGGCACACACTCCGGACGGGCACTGCACTAGTCCTCTTAATTACTCAACATGTCTGTGGTATGTGTGCACGTATGTGTGTGTGTGTGTGTGTGTACTCACAGATATTAGCTGTGCCCTTGGGGATGGGCAGGTAGGAGCCAGCACTCCACGCTCGCCCCTGGTAATTCTTCTTACAGCGGCCGCAGTCAGGCCCAGTGGTGTTGTGTTCACACTCGCAGCTCAACTTCTCTTTGTCATATACGCAGCTGTTGGCGTGAAGGTTGCACTTGCACCTGTCAGAGAGGGAGAAGGGTGGTCGGGAGGAGGGAGGGGATGGTGGTGGGGTGGAGTTGAAAGAGGACAACCACGTCAACATGAGTGAATTTTCTGGCGCTGAATGAACAACAGACAGCTTTTATTTGGTCGGACAATGCGGCTGAAGGGCAGCGCGTCCTTGACTGGCGGTGGCATTGGAACACAGTCAGAACGGCTAAAACAGTTGCTTCTTCAACTTCAAGAGGAGCTAGTTCAAGGGAGGCACGAACAAATCTGGCATCATTATTTCCTCCCTTTTCTTTCTTCCCCTCCGCCCCCCTCCACTCGGGAAGGTAGCTCAGTTTTAATTGTCCCACTGGAGGATGCATAATTGTGGTAAGGTCACAGTCGACGGGCGAGGGAAGATCAGGAGGGAGAGGGGGACAAAGAGGTGCGAGGGGAGGCTGAGGAAAACAAGCCAAGTGAAATTGCGGAACAAGCCACCCGACGGCTTGTAGCTCTGTGAGGCGATGAATAGCTCAGAGTTAGCCAGAGGGCGGCATGGAGCAGCAGCTATAGCTACGTTCACTATGACGAATTAATATGAGATGAGACCTCAGAAGCATATTTTCAGTTTTGGAAGAGGGACTCCCTTAAGGTGCACTAAATCCTCACTCACATCCTGCTCACTAGAACCTTCATTTAACAATAAACTCAGCAAATTCATTTTCTGCTGTGGCTAGATGAGCATTGAGGGGCTATATCTGTTGAATTAATTTATGATCCTCATGCAGCATGAAGTACTCGGAGGAATATGGGGAATTGTGAGACCTATTTTTGAAGAACTTTGCAATAGTGAGCAACATGAGTGAGTGTTGTAAAATCTTCTACATACAGTAAAGGTTGTGATGAAGCTGTGTGACAATGCATTTCAATATCATCCAATGGGTTTTCAAATGGTTTATTTAACATTAGACATATGATAATATTCTCAGCACATAAACAGGAGGATTAAATCTAAATTTCTACATCTTGTATGTTCAGTCGGTGTCTTCCTTTGTAACTGGGATTAAGTTACGTCAAAATGTTCCCCATATAATGTCTACCTCTTGTCTATTTCCTGTTTTGTTGGTGTCCTACTATGAGAGAGTTTAGATAAGGATCGAGCTGGAATCACTCCCTGCTTGATATCTAATGCTGAAATGCGACACGATGCACTCCCAAAACATCAGCACCATGCCAGGATGCTTGATTCTCAAAGATAACCTTACAGTTTCCAAAGCGCACCGTGAGTCACGGAACAGTGCCGGTGCCAACACTGGCTGTAACTTTAAATAAAAACTGGAAATCTGACTTCCAACACGCAATGACTCATCCTAAAATTATGGAACGGTAGCTGTGTTTGTTTATTTCAGGATAAAATGCTCAGAGGCAGACAAAATACTGTACACAAATACACTGTTGTTGTTACGTAAAAAACTGGCTGCTGTGTTTGCCAGAATTTAACCGTAATAAATAGGACAGAACTTTATTATGTTAGAATGATATTATTACTGCTGATTTTGATGTTTAAGGTTGGAGTTTGATCCATATTTTGCCATATAAATACAAACCATAGAAAGAACTGCTGTTTTGCCGTATAATTAACATGAAATACTGGCTGTCTTCCTCCTTTGACAGTGTCCTTTCATTCAGCTATTTTTAAAAAAAAATGTTGTTAACTAGGAGTCAGGTGTAAGGCAGGATTCCATTTGTTCCTCAGGCAGAGAGAGAAAAAAAAGGTGTTGAGGAGATGACACAGATAGCCTCACTATGCTCGCCAACATCACCCTGCCCATTCTGCTTCACCACAGCTGAGCTTGATCCTCACAGAAATATAACAATTTGGAGGAAAAGCACAGTCTTAAACCACTCACCACTCCTTCACCATGACCCTCAACATCTCTTTTATTCACACCAAATTCCACAGTTGACTCGGGTCGGGGTCTGATACCTGGTTACGTTTGAGATCTCGTTCCAGGTCGATGAAATGAAAAAGTCTTAATACTCTATGACCACGGATGCACCGTGTGCTTTTTGCAATTCAGCAGCACCAACAGAGTTACATCCATTTCAGTAGTCACAATCATTGTGACAGTCATTTCATGCATATCATTTTATTTTTATTAAGCTTATCAGCGCATTAGTTCTGATTTGGGGCATGCAGTATTTGGAGTAAGTAGCTCATGAAATATAAGGTGTGCAAAAGTAAGTAGGCTACACCTGTTATTAATGTCGGATACATTTTTAATCAGCATTTCATATCTCATGCTGCCCATGTCATTTCCAGGCTGTAGTGACAGGATGTGAACAGTAATAAGGCTGACACTCACAGCTGTAGTGTTTCTGCCTTCTCACATACCTCACTATAATCTTTGAGTTTTATTTTTAACTCTGGTTCCAAATGTTGAAGGCTGACCCTGAATCAATCAGATAAGGGATTCTAAAGGATTTAGATTTGATAAAATGCAATCCAGACTGCCCTATTTATTTCAATTGTCCATATTTGTATGGTTGCACTGACCCTCTATAATGAGTGATCATTGTTTGCTCATGTGATGGTGTTTCTCTGGCAGCTTTCTGTTGCCTAAATTAGGTACTGACCCTCCCATGTAAAAACTACAATTGCTGCCTCACGGTTATATGCCTCAGTCAACCAGTCAAGTTTACGTCCATGTCTGTCCAAAATGTCATCACTTCATCATTTAATCCTATTGTGCGCGGCACACACTACACAAGAATCAAGCCAATTTTGCTCCGGATTCCCCCCCTACCCTGACAATGGTCTGACAATGGTCAGATTAGCTTTCCAGATATTCCTGTGGTGTGAGTTATGTTAAGATTGTTTTATACATTCCCGATCTGCATGGAAGTCCATCCTGGACTGCACCGATTTCAAATCGTAAATATTAAACATGTTCAGTATTTACGATCGGACATCCTGTTGTGTGAATCCTGAGGACAGCCAATGACGCAGTCACTTGGGAAAGAACGATTTTTCCTTTTTCTTTGTGAATTTTCCATACAAAGCAGTGCAAAAACTAACATTGCTGTTGTCTGCCATGTTTGTTTACACTTAAGTCACGTTTGATTGCGAGAAATTTCCGCTTTGTTTTTAGTCGGGACTCTTGTTGGTCACGAATGGAATCTGTTAGTGTGTGGTGTTGTTGCTGTTTTGCCCAAGTCGTTGCTCACCACAAATATGTCTTTATATGCGGGGTCTCTCACAATTTCAAAATCTGTTAAGATTTGAAAAATCTGTTAGTGTGGGCCAACGTTCAGGCATTCGTGTGAAATTGTCATAATTAGCGTATTCATTCTTGATTTATGGCCAAAACCTTATTTTGTGAGGTCACAGTGACCACCAAATCGAATCAGTTCATCTTTGAGTCCAGGTGGATGTTTGTGCCAAATTTGAAGAAGTTTGCTCCAGACGTTCCTGAGATATCCCAAGAAGGGGTCGGACATGAGGTCACAATGACCTTGACCTTTGACCACCAAAATCAAATCAGTTAATTCTTGAGTCCGATTGGATGTTTGTGCCAAATTCGATGAAATTCGCTCCAGACGTTCCTGAGATATCGCGTTCACAAGAATAGACTGTACGTACGTACGTACATATATGACGGACGGACGGAAGGACAACCCGAAAACATAATGCCTCCGGCCATGGCTGTCGCCAACGTGGCGGTAAAAAAAAAAAACTATACATTTATAGTTAGACCACTATAATTTGTATTTATCCTTTATTTAACCAGAAAAGTCCCATTGAGATACAGTATCTCTTCTGCCAGAGAGTCCTGGTCAAGATGGGCAGCAAGGAAAGAGTTTCATATACGAGTACAAACAGGCACAAATAACCTCACAAAGAAAAACATACCAAAGCACAACAGCAGACACGAAGCACGCAGGAATCCGAGGCTGAAATAATCAAGGCAAAATAATGGCCTTCGCATATACTAGTAGTATTTTCGAAGAAATAAGAGCAGAAACTGTAAATCATTGGAGCCTCTCAAGGAGTCCGCTTTGAGGAGCTCAACTGTGACATCCTTTTATAACACTGGATTAAATGTTCAGCAGCTATCATAGTGATATACAGTCGACACTGAGACGTACTGTAGTGGGATTGATTGAGAAAAAGTGGTTCGAGTTGAGTCAGTGTCCATTAGTTGCTTAAATCAAGCCAAGATCAGAATCCCACACAGCCCTGCTCATTGCGCTTCTCTCCTTCTCTGTTATAAAAGTCTGCCTAGTTAGTGTGCGTGTGTGTGTGAGAGGAGTGGGTAGAGGATGCGGCGTGAAACGACTTCACACGGAGCCCTTTGTGGTTTAACCTTCAGCTTCTTTTAACATCGCCAACATTTTAATCAGCGTCCAGGAATGATAGCGCCGTCGGCACAACGACGGAGAGCGCCAGAGAGGGACCTTAGGGTCTCGTAGCCACCAGCGTTGTTGTGCTGCCAATCAACAGTGGCTCCTGAATGTGGCTACCAGGGGAGGCCGCGCAAGCGACAGCAGCTTCAGAGAAGGAGCCGAGTAAACGTGTACTTAACAGCATTTTAATAGCACATTTGCTCCAGGGTTCCCCGTGTGCGTACACTGTTGTGTCTTCCTTTCCTATTGGGCCCGCTTCACTTTGAAAGCTCTGTGGGTTGTCTCTTCCTGACTTTTATCAGTCTTTGTATCCTCCTCTTCATATCTCTCTTCTCCATCCACCTATTAGGCTGTCATTGTTAACTCCAGCATCTCCTGTTAATAAATATTCATGAAGCTAAGGCATCTTTGTTTTTGTGTGGTGCTCTCAAAGTGATATTGCTTGAGGCATTATTGAGAGTGCCAGCCACCGCCTGTGAGCTAAAGGTCCTGATATGTATTCATAAAATTACCCATGAGGCTATGAGCTCAAATTGCTAGACGGGCAAAAAAAAAAAAAAAAATAAAGAGGGAAAAAAAACTTGACTGAAGTTTTGATTCCATTGTGTCTGAGGGAAAAACAGCAAACATATTCTCATATCTGACAAGAGTTTAAAGTTCTCCTTGAAAATGTGGGAGACAGAAGATATTGTTGTATTATTTTTCTTTATCCTGGTGGAAATGTGAGCCCGTTGAGACTTTAGCTCACCTGGAGCAGTGTGTCTATGACCTCTGCAGTAATGGGATTCTGATTGACACCGTGGGTGCGGACGACATATTGCTGCCGTCCCCACTGATGATGCCGGCAACGACAAACAAAAACAGAGCAACACAATGCCCCGTTTCCGAGGGAAAAAATGGCCTTTCCTTTCTCTATCGCTACAGCCATTATCTACATAATTACATTCAGCCAAGTTCATTCCCGACACTGCTCCATTTTTGCTCGTCGCGGCTTCAAAGCCAAAAGTATCAGCCACTAATTGATAGTAATTATCCATAATCCAAGCCTACAACATCCCCGACGCACAAAGCTGCTGATCCCAACAAATTGAGCAGACTCAACTCAACATGGTCCTTAAGTGGGTTAACTAAGTGAAGCAATTAAATTTCAATCTAACGCCCAGGTGTTTTCATACGCGAGCCAATTGGGTCAAACACTTTGTTAATAAACACTTTTTTTAAGCTGTCGGGGATGGGGGGGGTGGTTCAGAGAACACTCCGCTTAATGATGAAAATGAAATAGAAACACAGGAGTGGCTGTTAAAAAGGCCTTGAGGTGTGTGTGTGTGTAGGCAATTTGTTGTCATTGGATGGATAATTGCACAACACACACACACACAATGGAATTTACTGTACTATATATTTGTCCCACCTGATCTCCCCACACACACATCTGTAGCGATATACCAATTGACATATAGCTTGCAGGTGCACGTCTGTATTGGCTTAAAACAGATCAGCCTGTCTGCTAACGTGTTACCTGCTAATTGCCTCTTCTACCTCTTTCCCCCCCGGCCTGCAGTGCATTGTGGGAAGGGGAAGGAGTGAGATATCAGCAGCAGCTCTCCTGGGATGGACCTCAGACCCCAGCCTCCCCCTAATTATATCCTTCTTCGCCAGCCCTCCTTCTCCTCTCACTAGAAAGTGGGCAGTTAGAGAAAAGTGGAGGCTGTGAGAAAAAAAAATCATGGCACATTCTCTGCATTACTCCTCTCTTGAATGTTTTGTTCAATTTATTGGCTGGAGAAAAACACATTTACTGAGCCGCTGCCTGAAGAGACATTATAGGCCTGTTCGGTATATACATATGCAGTTTAACCTATCTAACATTACAGATATTGCTGCAGAATGTACACGGGGATGAATACATCTGCTTCATTAATCTGCAGACTAGTGAACAAAGGGGAGAAACTAGGCAACGTAGTCTCATACAACGGTTCATATGATATGTTACAAAAAGTTATTTCTCATTTTTCGTGCGTTTTCCTACGAATGTCCAGCAACACGAGAACTCCAGTCTTCTCAAAATAAACTTCCGTCTTCACAGGAAACAACTCGGTTCGGTTTAGGCATCAAAACTACTCAGTTAGGTTTAGGAAAAGATCGACTTGGTTAGGTTTAGGCAACAAAATGACTTGGTTAGGTTTAGGCAACAAAATGACTTAGGTTTAGGCAACAAAACTACTTAGTTAGGATCAGGAATAGATCGACTTGGTTAGGTTTAGGCAACAAAACTACTTAGGTTTAGGAAAAGATTGACTTAGTAAGATTTAGCAACAAAAGTACTTAGTTAGGTTTAGGAAACGCTTGTGGTTTGAGTTAAAATAACATCAAAAGTGGTGTAACTTAAGTACAGAAGTTACATGACAAAAACTACTTAGGTTTGGGAAAAGATCAACTAGGTTAGGTTTAGGCAACATTCCGACTTAGTTAGGTTTAGGAAAAAATAGTTTGCAATCGTGGTTTGCGTTAAAATAACACCCGAAGTGGCATAACAAAAAAAAAACAACGTTAACTTCTGGTTTCACTTGGGTTACGAACAGCGGTCTCCTGGGTGAAAGTCTGGTGTTTTCTGACCCACCTATCCAACCCGACCTCCTCCCTACGCAGAGTTTATACTTCCTGGTTCAAAACTACATGGACTACATGTGAATTGATTTCGTGGGATATATACGAATGACCGTGCATTACTTTTCGTAGGTATAGCTATACGAACAATGTATGAGAACCCTGAACGGGGAGTAATAACAGAAAGAGCTAGAGTTTCTGGTTCTGAGTTCAGTCAGAGGCTGACCTGAACAGTGAACACACAGACACAGTCAGTGAAGCTAGCTTACGACTAATGTTCAGTTGGTTCATTGGCTGTAAGGGGCGAATAAACACAAGTGGTCAAATGACGCAAGGCAAAAGAAATTACACAAGGCAAAAAATTTGCGTTGCGTTCTGTCTGAACACAGTTCATTTGAAGTCCTCAGTACAGAATACACAGCTTTTACACAGAGAGACCCTCTTGAGTATTTAAAAATCATACGAGAACATCTCCATCATTTGTAACTTCTACATTTTGGACTGGTAAGGCTGCTTGTAACAGCTGGTACTGATGGCAGAAAAAAATACTTGAAGTCAAAGAAAAAGCAAGAATGATTATCAGCAGCCAGGCTCTTTTCGATTATAGTTTTAGTCAGGTGCACAGTATTCATTAGAGTCTGTTTAAATGCAGCATACGTGAACAAATTACTTAAAGCAGGGGAATTGAATCTATACAGAAGCTTCAGTCATAACTGCTTAGTTGCACTGTCTGGCCTGTGCTCATATTTACAACAGTACATATTGGAAAAGTGATCCGCTGCTTAAGTAGCTAATTAAGCGTAAGCCTTGGAGGGATACGCAGAATAGTGACCCAGCTGCTGAACTACGGCAGCTAGCTTCCAAATTGCAGCACTTTAACTTATTTTAATGATGGTTTTGGTGAGCTGATGAGTGGTTCTGTTGTATGTTCCACAAAATAATTCATTATAAATCAAAATATTTCCAAGATAAAATGTCATGAAAAATATAAATTATTTATAAGCAGCCAAGATAACTGAACAATTTATTTTGTCATCCTTGCACTGCGAGTTCAGTCCATCTCCGGTTCCCTGCATTGGGGGTAAATGTGCCGTCTGCCTGCATCAATCCGTCCGGGCCATCCATCTATCGAATCCTCAGCATTACTAATGTATGCAGTTGGACATGCTATCCAAGCAGGAGTCAATCAGGAGGTCTTTACTGCCTGTGACATGCCAAGCCAGTTCAATAGAATCGACATGCTGGGCCTCACTGATACTGCTCTCAGCTAAAGACTATTGGCTGTGGACCCGGCGACAGAAGATGCACTGCGGAGGAAGGAGAGAGAGAGAGAGAGAGAGAGAGAGAGAGCTCCATCGGTGGGAGGACGGTGCCGTGCAGATTCGAGGCGAGGCGAGGCCAGGTGGAGAAGAGATATTAAGCGATCTTGTCATTTCATAAGCGACATCGCTGACTGGAGGCCTTAAAGGAAGTAACTCCCCAAAGATCCTGCAGCATTGATCCGTTTGGGTCAGTAGCTGGTCCGCAGACTGCGAGAGGTTAGACTGCATTTGACCTCTGCGTGTGTGTGTGTGTGTGTGTGTGTGTGAGTGAGAGAGAGTGTGTAAGTGTAGAAAGAAACAAAGAAGTGTAATGTAGCAGCATAAAGCATTTGCCTCATCCAAAACCACACATTTTCTCATTAATATTCTAACCTTTTTGTACAAATAAATATTCATTTTTTACCCAGTATCACCAATTTATTCAACATTTTTTTTATTATCTTATGTTTCAAATTTGTATGGAATAAAACTAGAGTAGAGTACATTACTGGTGTCGCCATTTGACTGACGAGCAATCTCAGGGAGGAGCAGTGAAATAACACCATAAAATTGACTCAATAGTAGGAAAATAATAAAAGCAATTTGTTCTTAATTGTCTTCTGTTACCTCGTTACTGCTTGCTAATGTCACCAGCCATTAAACTTTGGCAACCTTCTTCCTTGTTACATAATACCGATGTCTGGGGCAGACATTTCCCCATTGCTACGCCCACCAGGGGCCAGAATCTGAAACCAGGGTAGGACCCAAAGAGCAGGTGTAATTACAGAATATGTTGGCACTTTCCCAGCTAGCAGAGGGGCTAACTCTTAGCATCTCTTTTCCCT
The DNA here is from genome assembly GCA_916701665.1 of Sebastiscus tertius. NCBI lineage: Eukaryota > Metazoa > Chordata > Actinopteri > Perciformes > Sebastidae > Sebastiscus > Sebastiscus tertius. The sequence goes on along the minus strand of CAKAOH010025644.1, from coordinate 124,407 downwards.
CTTACACCCCGGGCGAGGGGTCATTAGTGCAGTAGCTGGGGGTGGTGACAGTGTTCACTGTTGTGTTGAAAATAAGAGCCCCTGACAGACCAGAGGGGGCAACGTTTTCCACTAAATTAAATGAGAAGCTGCATGGCCTCTGGTGATTAATGAGAACGGCAACGGGATGTCAGGAATTGCTTGACGGAGTGACTGCAGGTGTGTGAGAGAAGGCGGGAGAGATCGGGTTTGTGTGTGTGTTTTAAATCTGGGCCATAGGTTCTGTATTTGTGGAGTTTGGGTCCAGATTTGTGGCAGTTTTTAGGCTCTAATGAGTCAGTAAGAGTATATATTTAATATGGGGCCACCCTTAGTGTAGCCAAAATGACAGAAAAGCATCACAACTAAAAATTGCATATTAGATTTAATGTAATCTGTCCTGGAGGGATTTTGTACCAACTGCAAAATATGAGAGGAAAACATTTAAATGCATACAAACGGTCACAAAGTTTGGTGCAAAATTTGCAGCATAGTTATGTTATTAAGCAACCAGAGAAGACAAGAGATAGAGACTAGACTTAGAGGAAGAGAGGAACAAAACGGATGCATACCAGCTATATTACGTTGCAAACTAAGTGACAGAAACAGAGAACGCTGTAAAGTAAAAAGAACATACTAAGTGCACTTTACGGGAGCTGTCCGTTCAGCACCACCAAACTGCAACACAAGCCAACAGACCAACATTGCATTCTAATAAAGTAGTGAAAAATGAGGATTTTATTTGAGGATAAACCCCCTTCAGATGCATCATCTTGTTTTCAAGAGGGTCCTCAGCCAAGGCTCTAATGAGCATATATATGATATTCAGTATGCGGTCACACTAAACCCTTTAGCTGGCAAAATAACAGAGAAGCAACGCTGCTAAAAATTGCATGTTTGCATCGATGTAATCCAATATTGGAGGACGTTTTCAAGTATGATTGCAAAATATGAGAGGGGGGAAATTTATACTAATGGTGATTGGAATTGATTTATCATTGCAGATGTATTTGTGATTCAACATCTGGGAAACGCAGGTGTAAAATTTGCAGCATATAGTGGTTTTATTGGGCAGAAAGAGAGAGAGAGAGATTAGAGAGTTTCTCATCATCGATGCTTCAGTTATATAAACCAGCTATATTGCAATGAAAACCATCTGAGAGACAGAATATTGCGGTAGAAGATGTAAAGTAAAAGTTTACAGGAGCTGTCCGTTCAGCACCACAAGCCAAAAGACCAGCAAAGCAGTCTGATTTGCCTTTTTGCAACAGAATTTTGTCAAACCAGGGACATAAACAAGTAGTCTAAAAAAATTCCAAAAAATGAAGCTATCACAAAAATGTATTTTTTTTGTAATTCAAGGAAGCCTTTTCAACTAAATCACTGACCTTTTTCCTGAGTGCTATTCAACAGTACAGTAGAAAAAGGTTTCCCAAAAACAGGTCAGTGATTTACACAAAGAAAAAAGAGGGGGAGCCGCTGAATATAGAAATGTGAGATAATTTACCATTATAAATATGTGCATAAATACAGGCACTTAATGGCATAAAGAATACAGGAAAAAAGCCTTTCCATCCCACAGCCTTCCTTCTTGCACTAAGCATGTGTGATTGAAATTCCACAACATGTTTTTTTAAACCAATATTTCAATGTCAGCAGCAGAAAGCATTATTTTACTCAGCTTCCTCCCAAATATGAACAAAACATCTTAAAATTCAACGTATCCTCATACAACGGTTCGTATGATATCTTACGAAAAGTTATTCCTCATTTTTCGTGCATTTTCCTACGAATGTCCAGCAACACGTGACGCATGTGTCAATTTAATATTTCTCAAAATAAACGTCCCTCTTCACAGGGAACAACTTGGTTAGGTTTAGGCAACAAAACGACCTATTTAGGTTTAGGGAAAGATTGCGGTTCGAGTGAAAATAATAATGGAAGTGGCGTAACTTAAGTACGGAAGTGACGTGACAAATAAATCAACATTGATTTCTGCTTTCACGCGGGATACGAACGGTGGTGTCCTCGGTGAAAGTCTGGTGTGTTTTGACCCACCCATCCACCCCGACCTCCTCCCTACGAGCCGTTTGTCGCTCTTCGTACTTCCTTGTTCACAATTACATTGATTACTAACGAATTGATTCCATTGGTTACAATCCTTAAAACTGACATTTGATACTACTTATGGTTGGCATTTATTCTGCTATATAGCCATTACATGTAAAAGTGTGTATGATCATTAGCTACCTCTGTTTACAGGAGGTTTCATTCATTGTCAGTGGCGGAGTCCGCCATTCCCATGCTGGATTCAAATGGCGTGCACATGCACCAGGGATTCACAGAAAATGCAACATGCATGTGCTGTATGAGATTCAGAAGACAAGAGCGACATTGCACATAATTTGTTTGCATTCGTCCCATAATGACGGAACTCTGGGACTCCTATTTTACCACCAGGAACCACTGGTGCCAAATTAACCAAATCTTAAGGATGATAACTTGAAATAGCCCATAAGATCTTATTTATTGTCAGTACATTCAAAAGAACTGTCAGTTAATACTACAAAACCAGCAGTGACGTTAATATATACGGCTCTTGTGATAGTTTGTTGACAGCTTAGTAAGTCAAACCTATGCTTTTTTGCTTAAACCTCCAATCACCATCATCTAGCATCATAATCACCATCACCTCAGTCACCACCCAACATCACCACGGAGCCATCGTGCTCCAGTAACTTACATTACCTTGCTAAGAGAGCAAAGGTCTGGAAAATTCAGTACAGCACTTTTTCTTTGTTTGATTGTTATTTTCCTCTCTTTTGTCAGGTGCAGCTCTATTGTATGCTGCTGTTCTGCTTGAAGGCTAAAGCACCGTCGGATGGCCATACATAATGAGCGTCTGCATTCATTGGCCTCCCCCAAAAGATAACTCGCTCAGAATCGCTTTTCATGACTCAATGATCCCATTATCAAGCAGTTTTTATTCATCACTCCCCGTCGTCTTCAGATCAGAATCAAATATCTCGCTTGGGGAGGTTTGGGGATCTTAACACGTCGGCGCCGTCACCGTGTGTGTGCACACGAGGCAAATTAGACAAACAGGAACAGTATGATGACGCTGTCAACACTTCTCCCTCTGTTAGAAATATCTGCTTCAGCTTATGAGGGGGAAATACTGCCATATGGTGTTTTCTTCTCTGACGTGGCTCTCTTCTAATGTCACCCATGCCGATATGGCTAGCTCAGTGGGATGTCTGACTCATGAGAGGGTGGCCAACTCTTTTTGGCATTTTTGATTATGTACTACTTTACAACTCATTACCACTTTCTGTCACTTGGGTCAAGGTGAGCCCTTCAAGTACCCTTGGAGTTTTGAGTTCATTAGCACAGGAGTTGTCAGGTCTTACATATGCTATTATCACATCAATTTTAGATATTTAAGTCATTTTAGACACAAGTACTGTTACGAGATCATAGATAATAACTCATGTCATCTTTTTTTGGTCTTTTTAATCTACTCTATTACTTTACGGCAAGGAAAGAGACTGCTTTATGGCACAAAACAGGCAACCCTATTGCCAGACAAGAATGCCAATGTTGTATGATTCGGCAAAATCCTAGATTATTTTCCACAACAACGATTTTCTTTCTTTCTTTCTTTCTTTCTTTTTTTTACATCCAATGCCAAGATGTTATATTCTTGCTTTCTACAAGATCTAACTTGTAGATATCATAAAAATGATATGGTTAGGGAAAGATTGTGTTTATGGAAAATAAGCTATGGTTTTGTACATACTTGGTTAACCCCTTAAAACTCAAGACGCGCCCAGACACTATTCTTTCAGAGTTTGCAGCGGGCTCTGTTTTCAAGCTGAAGTGAAGATACTGGTATCATATAAAACTATGGAAACCTAAGGAATCCATCGGTATCAACCACGCTAGCATGTCGGGAAGAACACCATACAACGCTACGGTGTTGCGCTCTGACCTCAAGATATGTGAATGAAAATGGGTTCTATGGGTACCCACGAGTCTCCCCTTCACAGACATGCCCACTTCATGATAATCAAATACAGTTTGGGGCAACAACCATGCAGTTTTATGAATGCATTACAAATATGATATTTTCGCCTATCCTAAAAATGATGTGTTTGAATATTTCTGCATACTGGGGTGCCTAAACAATCTGAGAATTGCATAAATGGGGTATGAATGGAAAGCTGAGACTCTTGTGGAGTCCAATTGCATGTGTGATGATGTTACCCATAGTAGCCATTACATATAGTGAGACCATTTTCTTTTTTTTTTTATTTGACCTCACTGTATAAAATGACCTGTGGCGACCTCTAGGATAATCACAAATTATTGAAAATTTACAGCCACAAACTAGAGACCTAGAACATTCAGAGGACAGATGGCTTTCCCAGCTAGATTGACAATAAGGGGGTCTCTGAGCAGTTTACACAAGAGAAGTGCTCCCCATCCAATCATCGAAAAATGCAATGCAAACGTTTTTCAAACCAAATCACAGCATGGCTATTTCTATGGAATTCCTCAAGGTCTTGGTGTCTTAATGTGGTATTTTGGAAGGATTATTGATCATTTATATCAATTATCGAGTGGTAAAAAAATGGTTAAATTCAGCTCCAAATTTGTGTAACAAATGGTTACAACCCAAAAAATGCTGCAACAATTTATAAGACATATTCTAAGTGAGCATGGGAATGGACATCATACACTTCTATCATCATGTTCTCAGCGGAAAAGAGGGCGGAATGGTAAGGGATTTTTGTTTTGGCCACTTATTTGGGGGAACTTGTTAGCAGGCAGTTGTGTATTTACACATCCAGCAGTAACAGAGCAATATTAGCATTCATTTGGAGTCTCTGGCCACCTGGGGAATGTAAGTCCAATGTTCACTCTCCTTTTAGCTCTGTTTTTCGACCTCAGATGTCTGAGGAAAATATTGGTCTCTTTAGCAACTAAACACTCCACTATGTTCACCAGCTAGCTGCCAGCTTTGTCTGTCTGCTCTTTGGTGCTGGGCAGGAAGCCTACAGTGGAGTTTTAAGAGCTTTTTCACAGAAAAACAACTGCCTGCTGCGGCTGAAAACAACACTATGAGAACAATAATGGTGAACCAAAACAGTGAATTTGCAGGCCACAAAACCCAAACAATGAGCTGATGGCAGATGGTGGAAGGGTCAATGGAAAAATAACATTTAACAGAGTATAATTTTGAGCAACATCGGCACTGTGGAGGCTCCCACTCATCTCTGTATTTATCACACCTAAAATCATATCTCAATCTGAATTGGTAGATTGTTTTAAAAATGTACTGTAACTTTTCAGATGAAAATATTCCACTGATATAACCGTATTCACAAGCTCACAATGCATAATAAGCTAAAAATAGAAGCATGTTTAAAGTGTTTCTGAGTGGAGTGTTTTATATTTTTTTTCCAGATGGCACTGACTATGCAAGTGTTGCCAACATCTCCCCCACTCTCTACCAGTTACCAAATCATCAGTGTGGTGGTGGTGGCTGCGAGTGAAGGAGAGGTCAATGAGGGGATTAGTCATGAAACCCTGACAGGAGGGCCCATTATGAGGGCGGCAGTAGCCGACAAAGATGGGGGGGAAGACACGTCGCAAAAAGGCCTCTCCATTAATGAAATGGGTCACCACATGAATGTTGAATGTGCTCTGTCGACAGCGAGGAAGAGAAAATGCCTCCGATATGGCTGCTTTCTGCGTCCGAGACCCCTTTCTGGCACAATAGAGGAAAATTGGCCACCCTAACTTGGAGATAAAAAAGGCTTTATGGGAAATCAGATCGGAAAGTGGTTCATTGTATCCTCTGAGATTGTCATGATTTTAATGCAACTCCATGGTAAACAGTAATTAATCATTTGGTTTGTATGGGGGGTATTAATGTATGGATCATGACAGGAATCAAAGATGCTGCCTGCATTATCTTTAAATGTGTGTATGTGGGGGGATTTTAGATTGAATTCTTGCTGAACTAGATTCGGATTTATGGAACAAATATGGGATGGATATTGCCTGGAGGATATGCACACACACACACACGCGCACACAGCCAGCCCATTTACACACACACTAGCCTTAGTTGTGGAAATACTGTATACAATGCCACCGCAACCCATATATACCAGTGAAGCGAGACTTGTCTCGTCATGCGAGGCGCATCGGCAGTGCGGTCTTCCAGTCCACGACATAATTCCAATCTGTTGTCTGCACTGCTGCTAATAATGTTAAACCCATCGGGAGACAAATCAATGCGCAAAATATAAGATGTGTATTATCAGCAATGCAGCACTCCATGAGAAAACAAGTGTATCAAGTCGAAGAGTAAACTCCGGCTTCTGAGGTGAGAAATGAATGTTGCTTCATCCCTGAGAACGGGGAGAGGGATTTGTCGAGGCGACGCGCCTCCTGTCCTCTGCTCCGCTGATAAAATCTTCATTCTCACTTGTAGCTTTTGCTCCTCATATCTTTGGACTCGGTCGATTCCTCTGGCCTGTGATAAATAGCACGGGATTGGCTTGTACACCTTCTGCGGGGTTCAATGTCAGCGACATGGCGGCTCATCACTGGATTTCATTTGTACATAAAGCTCTCCCTGTACTTGATTTTATCTCACAACTGAGCTGTTCTGTGCCATTCACACTGTGGCAAGGATTTGTCTTTCATCTTGATCGTCACTGTGAAATACTGACATGAGCTGTTTCTAGTAAGAGACGGGAACACAAATCCTCTTTTTGAGTGGGCCCTGTGTTTTTTATAACTGGGTTCCCGTTTAGTGTGTTATGATAAACGGTGTCACGATATTCCGCTGAACAAATGTTGGTGGCGGTAACGGTACAAAACAGCATAGCAATGCGCTGACAAAGGCAATGACAAGAAACCACAGACTGTATATAAAGATGGACTCCCAAAAAGAGAAGCCAAAACATCTGGATCGCCCCCTGGTGGCCGGTTGCAGTATAGGTCATAAATCCCACCCCCTCCATGTTAGCAGATGGGCAAAACTAAAATGTCAAAGTACACGTCAAATAATTTTTTCCAAAGATGGTTCCTGTCATTTTAGATAGTTCTTATCATGGTGATGTATGTTCAAGTGTTCATTTGTCTGATAAGTTTGGTTTTCATTAGTTATTTGATGCTATAAAAAGGGGCTGAGACGTCCTGATTGACAGCTGCTCTGAGTGAGATATAACTTTAACTTTCCATAACCGTCACTAGTCTGTGTCATAGAACATGAGTCCATTTGATCCTAGATGTAGTAATAGGGATGTTAGGGTTAATTGTTGTGTCTTTCTAGCCAAACAGCTAGCGTGGTGCTAATGTAGCAGCTAGGTGGCTCACGCTAGCAAGGGGTGTGTGGGCGGGACCTCGACATTGCAGCTCCGGCCCTCCGATCACTACTGTGCAGACTCTGGCTTCAAATGATGTCAAAATCTAAAGATAGCAGCTTCGGGATATTTTGGCTCCACTTTAGTACATTGGGAGGAAGTGGAGAAGCGTCGTCCATCTATGTATAAAGTCTACATGTGAAACACTACGAGCTAGCAAACATAGATAAAAAAATGCTATTATTAAAGAATTGGCTTTGCAAATCTTTAGACGTTTGGTGAGAAACACCGGTATAAAAATTGCTTTTATTTGTTTACAAGAAAAGGCTACAGGTCATCCTTTACTAAGCTTTTAACAAAAATGCACATTTCTATGTCATTTAGTGCAACCTTTTTTGATGATGTCATAGTGCTTTTTTTTATGTCATATTTAATACTATAATTTTACAGTAGTGTTATTTTTATTACTTACAAATGTCACTGAATGTTTCTTTTATCTGATTCTCCCTGAAAATATCAAACAAAAATTAAAAAAATGTAAAGATTTTATTACAAGTATTACCAGCTGTATTTGAAAAAAAATTATAAAATTGTGATGGTTTAAATAGCTGTTAATTTTAGGCTTTGAGAAGTACTTACTACTGCTATTATTAGAAATAAATGATATTTTATTTTTTATTTTATAACAATATTTCAAAAGCAAAGCCTGCCAATGTCACCTGGTTGCCTTTCCTCACATAAACCACTGCACACCTTCAGGGGTTTCTATAGGCGGCCTCCTTTATCAATGCATGCAGCAACTTCATTCAGACGGGGAAAAAGCTCAAAGCAAACACTACGCTTTTTGTATTATGAATATTAAAAAAATGAAATATCACGGGACTTATGAAAGTACAGTACAATAGGTTTAAGCTGGATTGTCTTTGGAAAAGGAGCAATTCAGCAAACAGAGACTAAGCAGTCAAAATCCATCCTTCTTTCATCCTGCCATTTGTATGTGAGAGTGGTAGTCAGTGTGGGGAAAGACAGAGGAGATTTTAAAAAAGGCAGCCAGAAGGATCTGCGCTTGGAAAAAAAAGGTAGTGTATACATGGGAATAGTCTGGGACTCGGAAGTCCACCTTAGCACTCGCACTCATATTCACCTTCTAAAGACACGCAGGGTAAATACAATGTGCTGCTCAGACAGATGGCCTTGAATGATGAGAATAATGTTTTTGTTTGCTGCAACAAAACACATTTTTTCTCATAACTGCAGCAACACCCAGAACACTTGTTTTCTTTCACAAAGACCAGGGAGGTATGGATATACGTTTTTCCCTTTATTCCACGTTTCTGTCCATATTGTACAGTTATCGATATGAGAGATATGAAATGAATCTCAATTGGTGCTCTATGGGACTTTTATCTCTTTAATGCATGTGCGTCTTTTAATAATGAGTGTGAACCTCATGTGAGTTTTCTCCAAATTAAAAGGATTGCAGCACTTAGAAATAGCATATTGATTTTCAACTAAATTCGACAAAAGTGCCTGATTTCATTGCTCCTCCGTGAGACGCGGTTGTATCTCGGTGAAGAAAATGAAATGCCTACTTTAACTCGCCTGATTAATTTCGTTATCTGTGCTGTTTACGCCTTGGGTTAGACGAGATTCACTTCTTAAGCTCCATTTTTTATTGTGTATGTTACAACAAAAAGTGCACAGATAATGGCGTACCACTTTGAAAATCACATCTTAAACAGGCATTTAAATTCAAAGTATACGAACAGGTCGCAGAATACTGTGTCACATTTCAGACAAATTGCCATGTACCTGTCAGCTGCTTTGGCAGGTACATGGCAAACGTCTTTCATGAAATCATGTGCTGCTATTTATACAGTATGATATTAAATCACTGTAATTCAACAAGACCTGCTGATGTAACTGGCTTTGATGTGACCCTGTGGGAGTTTAACAGCTCAACAGCAAACCTGGTCAGTGGCTAAAAAGCAAAGTTACAAGGACCTAATTAAAAACACTGTTGGAAGGTAATAGCGGTTTGTGGAACAAGTAATACATTTCATGTAGTCTTGAGTAATTCTAAATGTGGTCAACAGCTACTATAAAGTAAGTCCCTGTACCATGTCACACATTATTATTATTGTATGACCTCTGACCTCAAGATATGTGAATGAAAATGGGTTCTATGGGTACCCATGAGTCTCCCCTTTACAGACATGCCCACTTTATGATAATCACATGCAGTTTGGGGTTAAGTCATAGCCAAGTCAGCACACTGACACACTGACAGCTGTTGTTGCCTGTTGGGCTGCAGTTTGCCATGTTATGATTTGAGCATATTTTTTATGCTACATGCAGTACCTGTGAGGGTTTCTGGACAATATTTCTCATTGTTTTGTGTTGTTAATTGATTTACAATAATATATATATATATACATTTGTATAAAGCAGCATATTTTCCCACTCCCATGTTGATAAGAGTATTAAATACTTGACAAATCTGCGTTTAAGGTACATTTTGAACAGATAAAAAATGTGCGATTAATCGCCATTAATCCTGGACAATCATGCGATTAATCACGATTAAATATTTGAATCAATTGACAGCCCTAATTATTCTACATATAAAGTTAATGTAGATTTTGCTACATGTTGTTCTTTGGTGCCATAATAGCTGGTGTCTCTTGCATCGCAGCCAATTCCACCACCAATCATTAGGAAAAAATAGGTCCTATTTGACAGGCTATGTAGTTATGTTGTTGTTGGGTTTTTGGGTAATATTTCAAAATAATAGTATTAAAATAGTATTAGTAAAAAATAGTAAAAGTTGTGAATTTAGAATTCTTTTTCTCCCCTCATTTAGGCCGCCCCTAGCATTCGCCTATACCGCCTATGCCTAGAGCTAGCTTGGGCTGGCTCTGTTTTTATTTATATTACCAATCCTGCCAAAGGACGGCCGTGCAATGACATTCATATTACCCTCATTATTTATATGATGGTGAATACGGTGGTAATATGCCACTGTAGTATCTACAGTCTACAGCCATGCTAGCAGATCTGGGCTATACTTAGCATGCTAATGTTAGGTACAGCAGTAATTTGCGCAGCATGCTAACTTGCTCATAATGACAATGCTAACATGCTGATGTTTAGCAGGTATAATGCTTACCATGGCCACTTTAATTTAGCCTGTTAGCATGATAACATTTGGTAATTGGCCCCTGAAGGGAATGTCATTAGTCTTCCATGGATATATGTATAAAATTGTATGATAATCCATTCAAAAGTGACCAAAGTGGTGGACCAACAGGCTGACAGGCCCCACATTGCCATCCACAGAGCAACGCTGCTGGCATGGTTCAAAATATGGCCCCTCTCCTTAATGAGAGCTAATTAAGCATCTGAACCAAGGCTTGATTGACAGGAAAAACATCATCATGCAGAATATTTTTGTCCCACCATCCAGGAATATGCCCCATTTTTGTCCACTGCCATAAAGGACACAGCCGTGGCGGCGATGGCCCGATGTTGCCAGCAGCCATATGCAGATGACTGTGCACAGGCAGCTGTGGCCCCTAGATATGGCGCACTACTACGCTCTGCTGCCGCCAACGCGATGAAACTCATATTCTGCCTCCGCCTATCGCATTTTTCAAATCCGCCCTCTCCCCATAGTCTTTCTTTTTTACCTTCACGGTTCACATGTGTACTGCTTGGGGAGGTTTTTGCAGCTGGGAATATCCAATTAATTGGACAGGCGGACCAGCTTCTATATTAATACCGCCTCACACAGGAACACACCCACTACAGCTGCCTCTAGACGGGGGGAAATGCTTGAGTAAAAGATTGTGAATGGTAAACGCTCAACACAAGTAAACTGCTGGAAACAAATTCCACATTATTGTTCTCATTATCTACATTAAGAATTTCAAAAGGAGAGAAGTCAAAGCAGGAGCTGCATGAGGACAAAAAGGGGACTGCAGGTGTTGAGACCGGTTAAAACTCTACAAGGACAAATGGAACTAATACATCATATTAGGATTTATGTTTGCCCCTGCTTCTCTGCAGCTGGAGGTTGGTCCCAAAACTGTCTAACGCTCTGTTGTCCAAGCACCCAAGCATACTTTTCAGAGCCGTGCCAAGCAGGCGCTTCCAGAGGAACAGGGTGAGGAGAAAGTTTCTGCCCCAACTGATAAAAATTTCTTTTGAGCTCCTCAACCCGGCAGACTCAAGCAGGGAGGGCGCCGGCTAGACACGATCCGAGGGAGGAGGATCAAAGGTTGGAGAGGTGGAGAGATGGGCTGGACGGAAGTCAGGAGCGACAGGTGATGTAGGTGTTGATGGAAGAAGGAAAAAGCAGACAAAAGGGAATAGAGGCAGCTGGGGCTGTTTGGTAGCCTCCGAGTCAGAGACTGACTGATTGAGCTCTGTCAGGAATAACTGACAGAGCTCAATCAGAGCTGCAAGAAGTGAATTGGAGGGTCATAACAGGTCAAATAAATGACAATAGTTCCAAATAAATCCAATCAAAGCTGAATGCAATTCTTCTAACAAAGATACAAAATCTTGACAGGTAACCGCGAACCTCCAATGAGAGGAGTGATGATATTTCAGTTGCAAACTAGAGGTCACCAGTTAATAAAACATCCTACGCTTCCTCTCCCGGCGGACTCACACGTGTAGGAAGGCAGCTCACAGCTTCAAAAACCCAACCGACTCATAACACAGCAGAAACAAATAAAAGAGAGAAACATTCCTGTGCACACTTTGAAGTGAGAAGGTGGATAAACAAGAGCAAGGAGTTGGAGAAGGCAAGCCTGGGTCAGAGGATTTAATTTATTTTTTTTACAATGTGTGTTTGTTATCTAATCACACAGTGAATAAGTATCACTACAACACAGTATGAAGCCAAAATAAACACCATAAAGAAGCTATGTTTCAGTGCTGCGTGTGCCAAAAAGCAAACAAAAACAAACAAAGTACACTATTGAGGTACTTTACTTGAGGATTCCCATTTAAAGCTATTTTATAATTCTACTCCACTACTTTTTTGATGGAAATATCTTACTTTACACTTCACTAAATTTATCTGACAGCTATGGCTACAAGCTATTTTACTCACAACCTCATATATTTATCTTGTGACACTTTAGACACCGAGGTCAGCCCACTGCTCCTTAATGCTTAGGATGGGTTAAATGTGTAAAGTAGACTGTATATAAGAAGTGGACATAGTCACTGTGACGTCACCCATTGGTTTGTGGACTACCGTTTTGAAGCCTTGAGCTCGGCCATCTTGGTTTGTGGTTGGTTGCAACCAGAAGTAAGAAGGGTGGAGCTAAGTACAACCGAACACTGAATAAGACATTTTTAGGCGACCAAAAAGGTTATAATTAACTATTATGAAATGAAAACACACAACACACAGACAACTCCCAGACCAGACAACGCTGTGGTAGCGAGCTGTCAATTCCAAGATAGCCACGCCCTAAAACATCCCCTGCTTTATGGTCTATTTGACTCTAAATGGGACCATAATTTACTAAATGAACATCATGCGATTGAGACCATAAACTCATGTTTACAATGTTTACTGAGATAATAAATCAAGTGAGAAGTAGGCTCATTTTCTCATAGACTTCTATACAATCAGACTTCTTTTTGCAACCAGAGGAGGCACTTCCACATTGGCTTCACTTTTCAGACCCGGAGTTGCCCACTGATTAAACGAAGAGGTTGTATTCCATGTATGTGATGTAAGTGACGTTAAAAATAAAGTTTAATTTGTGTAAAAAGTTAAAACTAGCTCCACCTCGATCAGCTACGACAGTAAAACGCTATCTGATAATCACACATTCGTCCCATTCACATTCGTTAATGGACAATCTGCTGCAATGCTTTACTGCACAAAGTGACATTACTTTATAGCATAAAACTGTACGCAAGAGTGGCCTGGGTCGTAATGGTCTAATAATGGCAATGTCATCTTTGCATGAGCCGGAAGAGTTTTTTTGGAAAAAGTGTCAGTGTGGACAGCAAAGTGACAGATTGATGAATGGGGGCAGAATGAATCGGGTGTATGATTACAACCACTTTACATCTCTGGCCTTTTGAGTGGCAACCATGAGTCATCCCTGGATGCTCCGCTTCCACTCCCATCATTCTACAGTAAATATGACAGAGACACGCATTAGAACATTTTTTATAGCCTATCTGAAGTTTCAAATACCTGACTTAACTCATTTTTGCTGGTCTAACAAAAGGCTGCGGGTCATTTGATTACTGCCATAAAGCCAACATGTGGCGTGGATGTTAACAGATGGTCCAAAGATATCCGGACGTCTGGGCTCGGCCCTGTCCAACAAACGCGGCATTCTCCCACACAATGACTAATGCAGACTGCTGATTTAAAAAAAAAGGAAATGCAGAGCACAGCGGAAGGTAAATAGATGCTTAAGGTGGCACAGAGAGAGAGAGAGAGAGACTAAGGAGGGTAGACAAGTGAAATGACTTATTCAAGGGAGAAGTGGGCAGGGAGAAACATGAAATTAGCACAAATAGATTATCTGTCGACTACAGGCAGGCCGAAGAGCAAGCCAAGCACTGTGGAGGGAGAGGGAGAGGGAGAGGGGGAAAAAAAGCAGATTGACTTCTTGTTTGTTCCTCCCTTAGGGGAGATCCGATAGAGCCATCACTCACCAAATTGCTGATCTGTAGTTGAAACAGCTGTATCCAAAGCACACATGCACTGAACTGCACGCCAATTAGAATGCACAATAGTATGACCCATGCGCCGTGGGAGGGAGGAACTGTCTAATCTTTCACATCTGTTATATTTGTGTATTCCTCAGACGAAAGCTTTGCTTTATGGTACTTTTGGATATGATTGGAATAAGTCTACGCTAATATAACGGAGCAGTGAGAGTGCTTAAGGAAATAGTTTTGGGAAACATGCTTATTTGCTTTCTTGCCAAGGGTCGGATGAGGAGATCAATACCACTCTCAAACATGAGAGATGTATCAATCCTCCCTTCTGACTCTCGGCAAGTAAGTGAATAAATACTCTCTATTGAACTATTCCTTTAAGTAATGATATCTAATTCCCAATGATGCATAATGTGCTGCATGAATGACTCTTTTGGCCAGAGAAAAAGTCCCAATTACATATCCGTCTGCTACTTCAGCACCACAGACAGCGCCGCGGATGCATCAATACACAGCACAGTCAGGCTGCCGACGTTTCAGAGCCGTGGTCCTGGCCATAGATTGTAACTTGCTCAAACCTCAGTCAGATACAGGATCAATGAGCCAGGCAGGCTAGACTAACATATTCAACTAAACAACCCCTCTGCCTCTGCACTCTTTCTCTCTGCTACTAGGGGGATAGAGGGGAGGGGGGATGGTAGGTTAACAAATCACCTACTGCTAGTGGCAATGATGACTAAAGTGTGATGACATATTTACATTCTGTGGGCGGCGGCAATGGGCATAGCAATATGATTGCTAGAGATGGATTTCATACATTTTTAGAACATATTTCAATACATTTTGAGATAATATTTAATACATTTTGTATCTCAAACCAGGCAGTGTTTTAAAAATCCATTTCCTCGATGTTACATCCAAATGGTTTCACATGTTAGCAGAGCTTATACGTAGAAATGTCCACATTTGTTGCTTATTAAAAGTCAATGTAAACTTAAAAGAGTAAAGTATTGTCTTTTTTTATTCCATCCATTCTTCTTCCTCACCTAAATTACACGTAATGCGACTTGACCTCTAACAGTTCAGTCGCTGATTTAGGTGTGTTATCGTTAAGGCTGGGTATCAGTACTTGATACCTTTAAGGCAGTGGTTCTCAACCTTGGTCATGTCAGGGACCCCTAAATTGATACACATTAGGTCACGGACCCCCATTTCATAAGATTTCGCTTCAGGGACCTCCATCTGAAAAGATTGTGGTTGTTAGATTCTATAATTCTGTAGTTGTCAACTACAGTTGAAGAGATAATCATGGCAGAAGTGAAACATATGATCAGACACTCTTATGACTTTTACTCGCATTGGGCTCACTTCTATAGTGACTTAAATAGTGAAAAGAAAGTATTACCCATTTTTCTGGGGACCCCCTGGCACTCCCTAAAGGACTCCTGGGGGTCCTCAGACCCCTGGTTGAGAACCACTGCTTTAAGGTATCGACCGAAACAACCCAGTACCGTGTAGTATCGAAACTTCTCCAGTCAAAGTCGATACCTACAATCGGTCCTTTTTGTGCCCAGATCTAGAAAAAGACTGTTTTGCCAAACTCTGCGAGCTTCCTCGAATTATTGCGATGTGTGATTGGTCCACTACCGCAGCAGCTGCAACCCATACAGCCGGATTTACCTGCCCTGCATACGGCTCTGAACACGGTGATCTCTGAGCTGGTGCTTAGAGCACTTAACAACGGCAACAAGTGCTGACAGAGCTAACACTGGGTGGCCATTACAGTTCCACGACAACGCAGTCACATAACCGTGGGTCGGGGGGACGTCGATATCAACCGCTGCATGAGTGCTGTGCAGTGCGGCGGCAAATTAGCAAGCCAATGGGTCACACATACAGCTTCCATTCACATGATGGGTATCGAATGAAGTACTGTATTTGTATCGGTGTCACTTTTAAGGGTACTGGTAATGGTACTGGCATCGTCATTTTCTAAACGATGCCCAGCCCTAGCTGTAGTAGTGACTAATGTAGCCTCGAGCGGCTAACCTCAAGCGGAGATGAGCAGTGGCAAATATGAGTTTACTGCAAACCCACTGAAAGAAATCATCTTCTTGACTGTAGAACTTGTCTATACAGCCAGGTATGTAGAATCAGAAGAATCTGTTGTAGTGATGATGAATTTGAGAATAAAGCCCAAGCGCTGTGCAACCGCTTTATGGAGAAAATATTAATAATGAATCTGCATTAAAGGGTTGTTTTGACAAAGTGCAGTCAGAGTGCAATGAAAAAAAAAACCTACAGCCACAACTGTGACTGTCTCTACATATTCACCGATATCAACACAAATATGCTATCTCCTGCCATTAGCATGTGTTGTCAATTGATTTAGAGTTGGGAACGTTTGTGTGAGTAGTGGACTGTTGCCAATGATTTAATAAAAAGAAAAATGTTTGGGTAACTATTTTTTGGTAGCACATTAAAGCATTTCAAGAGACTGAATCTAAATGCAATGAGTTGAGCCCACCCTTCACTTTGGTTAACATCCAAATGATCTTTCCAAGAGTTTTTAAATTGCAAAAGTTACAGTGCGATGTGAGCTCAACCATAGCAGACCCGGGGAGAATTAAAACCAGACTGGGAGTTGTCCACGGCAATATCCTGAGATGTTGCGGGCTACACGGTCAGCGTGGGGATTCACAGTCACTGAGCAGGATTCTCTTCCCATGAGGCTGATGGGAAATCCAGACCAGAAAGAGGTTGCTGCATCTAATGACCAATTCGCCCCTTCAAGTGAATTTCCAGTCTACCCCTGCAGTCAAAGTGGCTGTGAACCCTTGAGGTTGTTTCTGACCTTCCCTGATAATGCCCCGCGCCACATATATGCTTTGGAAATGGAATCACAACTCCCACAGGCGCGAGAGTAAATTGGTGAAACAAACTTTCCTTTCCCTATCTTCTTTTTTTGTTGTAAGCAAACAAGGGTAGAAACAAGCTGGAAATTTAGTTCAAGATATGGGGCTTACATAATTCTTTATGTACTGACAGCGGAGAAACAGGTTTGGAACTAATAGAACAAGACCGTTGCCAGATTGAGGGTTATTTAAATCTTTGGCCTATAAAAAGGATTGCAGATTTTTGGCGATTAAAAACCATGACCGTGGCACGGCGTAAAAGTAGCGCCACCTACAGCTCTTACTCTTCGGTGTATTCTTTGGTTTGTGTTTTCCGCAGGAATGTAGTTGCTGTTTATCCCACGAGTGGGTTTACAGGAATAGAACGGGGCTGGGTCTTCGTATATAATTCAAGGCAAGGACCTAGAGCCCCTTCAGAGACAAGTCTACTCCGCACAGGAGAAACAGAGCGAGACAGGGAGCGGGGGGACAGAGGCCGAACGAGAGAAACCGAGAGCCACAAAGAGATCCTTTAGTAGCCTGAATCTTCTCCAGCTTTAATTACACCGTATTGATCACAGAAGAGGAGGGGGGGAGATCGAGCGGAGAGGGGGAGACAGTTGACCAAATTGCAGGCTGTGGCTACTGTAAAGCACGTCAAAAAACCAGAGCAATTATGCCAAAGTCATACAGTAGATAATTAGAAAATCCTCCCAACTCGACCCACTGTCTCTCTCCACACACCCATTTAGCCCCGCTGATACAATACAACAGTGAGGGTGTCAAATTCATTTAAGTCACCGGGCAGTATGCATTGTTCACATCCATCTCACGGCTCCATGCTCCGTTTGATTTGAAATTCTTTACATCGATTTCTTTCCTCCCCGGTGCCTTCGGTGCGGCCCTCCCTCGTAATCAACCATAATAGAATGTCCATGCGTGACACCTCTGGCTTCCCTGGAACAACTTCAGCTGCATGTTACAATGCAAAGAGGTCTACTTCTGCAAAAAGTTGCCTTTTTCCGTTTCTATCCTTTTCTAGGTTGACCTACTTTGGCAAAAGAGCTTAGGCTCCTTTCTTTGTTTCTCACACTGTTGTGGCAAGGGCAGAAAATCTGCGAGCTCTCCTACTGTATTTCCCTCCGCGCCCCCTCTCGCTCCCGATCCGGGGGGAAGGCAGCCGAGTCCGGCTCAGTGAAATATGCCAGCTTCAACCTCACTGCCCCTGCAAAATCGCTCCCGCCGAGTCTCACAGAACTGTATTCCGGGGGTTAAGGAGCTTATGTCTCGTGTACGACGCATGGAGAAAGGGGCTGAGCAGTGATTCGCCATGGGAGGGGGGGGGAGAAGAAGAGTGAAGCCTCTCTGTGTAGAGTGTATCTCATTATGGCTGAACTGTGCGTTACCTTTGGTAAACAGTGGGGGACATTTCTCAGGCGAGCGTCACTCTAAAAGCAGCGGGCTGGTAAACGACGGCGGCCCGGCGGTGGCGCTCAGCCATTGCTCAAATCTACAGCCCCACAGGGATGTATGAGTTTGGTCATGATTAGTCAGATAGAATAAATAATCTGCGCTCGTGACAGCCCCCTTTCATTCCAGCGAGTGTTGAATGGATGCCCTGTCCGGCTCTTTTGTGTTAGTAAATTCCCTCCAGTTATTTTCGCTGAATGACCTTCTCAATCACGAGAAAAGTCAAAAACTCAATTTCTGAGCGAGGCATTCATTATCATAGTCATTGTGCTCAAGGGTACCTGCCCGGTTACAGAGCTATGCGTGTCGTGGTGTGACTCTACTCCATTTTAATGGCATATTAAGGAAATCAACAAATTAGAGATTCATTAAATAGCTTGAAGGTGTTTGACAATGTTAATGTAAATAATGTCACAGCAGCAAACATATTATTACAGCGCGACTATAACCGGCGTAGCATGAGAACTGAGCTCTCTAAACACATTTAAATCCTCAGCTGAGAAAACTTCTGTTTTTTCACACAACCACATTGGTTAGAGCGACTGTGACTGAGCATGTCATCTCCCCCAACTTCGAATTGTTGCGACGTTCCGCCACTGTACTGCGAGCCTCTCGTGTGTGAAAAGCAAAACAAGAGTAATTAAATCTTCATCCCTTCACCCCTACAGCCATATTCACATCTGTTAAATTGAAAAACCACACAGTGTAAAACAGATCCACTTAAGTCTTATGCCCCAGTGGCTCCTGTGGTAGCGTCAAGGAGGCTTTTTGTCGGCCTTTTCCTCTAACGGCATAATGGCGTCTTGTTTTCATGTTATATGACCCTCTTGTGGATTCCGTAAATCAAGCGCTAATTACGGCGTGCAGTGACCTGACGGCTGAAATGCTACCTTCGATGTCTTCCACGGGCTGATAGACAGCTGAGTGAATTTGGCGTCCAAAAACGGAGTGCTTCAGCAAGCCGTGAGCAGCTCGCTTAATTAAGACATGCTGACAACCGGTGAACTCCGCACATCATTATGGATCCGCTGCCTTATTGGAAAGAATGGTAGCGGTACACACATTTTTCTTCACTATTGGGTAGCTGTACTGTCGCTGCAATAAAACCACTGCAAAACCACTGACGTAGTCCTAAACGTGTTCCTTCAGGGGAATCAGCTGGATTAACCTGGCAGGACAACCCACAGCAAAAAATGTCCCACTTTGTCCTACTTTAGTTGATTGATGCAAATTCATTTAACAATTTGGAATTCAAATTACCAAAACCAATTGACTTGCACACCTGGGACTTTTGGGGTCCCGAAGGTGTCTTTGCACATGACGTGTTTCCAGAAGAATTCAAGTCTTACCTGCCCTGGACTTTGATGTCAGAGATGGCATAGAAGTATCTGGACAGGTTGTTCTCGTCCACCATCGTAGCTCCCGTTGCTGGTCGGAGCAGACGGACTCTCAGGTCTGTGATGGTGAAGAAGTCCCGCAGGTTCTTGGTAGTGTCCAGCTGGCCGTAAAGCGAAGCCATATTGTGGAGCCGGGGCCCGGCGAACAGCGCAAAGCGGTCCTTGATCTCAAAGCGCACCGTTTTATCATACTTCCACACGTAACCTCGCGAGTAGTCCTCAGTGCAGATGATGTCCAGCAGGGTGTGCTGAGTCAGGTCCTGCACCGTCTTGGGCTCCATGGTGAAGGCGTCCAGGCAGTCGGTGGCGTAGAACTGGTAGGGCTGCCAGCTCCGGCCATAGTCCAGCGACTTTTCCAAGACCATCTGCTCGGGCCGACCGGATTCAAAGGTGAGGACGATGTCGTCGGTCAGCTCGATGGTCTTGTTCCAAGATAGCGTGATGTTGACCAGAAGGGCCTTCGGGTACTTCTTCCAAGACGTGGACTGCCAGAAGGTCGTGGGGTTGCGGCCCTCGATGTCAAACATGAGCTCCGGAGGGTGGGCGAGTTCCTCTGTGGTGGCGTCACATTCATTATTACACATGTAGGGGTTCTCCTACACAGAGAGGGAAATAAACAGAAGAGAGGAGGAAGACAAAGTAATGGAAGGTTGTTAGTCTTGGCGAGAAATAACGAATCAGGTCATTTTCAGAGCTGATTATGAAGAGAACTCAACGCAAGAATGGAAATAGGGATCTGTGAAGCTGTAAGATGAATCTCAATGAGGGCATCGTGTGAATGCACATGCTCTGCTGGGCGTAGTGTGCAGTCGTATATATGAATATTTGAAGCCTGGTCGCTTTATGTTGCACATTTATCTTTTAAGAGTCTCCCTACACCTCTGTTGACTCTTGTCATCTCAGCGCATTCGCTTCCTCTCTGTTGCATTGTTACATCATGTCACTACAAATGTCACGTCATTCCCAGTCCTGAAATTAAGGAGTCTGTTTTTCTCCTGCTCTACAGTGTTGGAATCACAAGACTAGTGCGCTGTATGTATCAAGTGGCCCAGAGGAGCACATTTGTAGACTGAGTGAGCTCATTGCTACCTTATTTATACTTCCCAACTTGACTCATTAACACCGAGCGCATTCAAAACACGCCGCGCATCCGACTTCACTCGAATCTTTTGGACCATTTAATCAGTTCGTAATAACTTCACTCGTGGAGATGTTTTATTTTTATCCCTCGTGTCTGAATTTGACTCGTGGTTTTTCAGAATTTCTTCGCAAGCTTTTAATTCATCACGTCCCTCTTTGCTTGAAAGAGGTCTTTCCAAAAACATTTGTCCGATTTACCACAAATCATTACCAGGCGATGTTCTCTCCTTGCTCCCTGGGGGCTCCATCTAGCTGTCAGGGGGAGGAGGCACTCCTCCACGAGGACCTTTCAAGTGCTACAAGCTCCAATTTATCAGGACAAGATAATCCACTACTTGATTAGGTGGGAGATGTCACCCTGTGCGTGTGCCTGTGTGTGTGTGGCGATGTGGTGAGGATACAGGGAGAGGAGCAGGCCTCTGATGTAAGGCTGTCTAATGAAGCGTTGAGGCAAAGATCGAGGGAGAAACAGCTCCATTCGGCTAATAAGCTTTGCAAGTTTTTCCTCGTCCTCCAAGGCAAGGTGACAATGAAACAGGGCTCTGATGTCAGGCCTTCCGTCTGTTGGAGGGCCCCATTAATATCCTGTCTGGGGGGACTGTCCCCTACAGGCTTCTCCTAACGCTGGACAACGGCGGCCGCGGCTGAGGAAGACTGGCAGTGGAAAATTCCACTCAGGTTTTAGTGTACCATCTCATGGTGGGAGGTTAGGTGTGCCATTAACTGCAGCATCTGGAGCGCCGTGTATCCCACAGACAGATGTGTGATAACTCATATGCGACAGTTATGCCTGCTTAGGGGGTGTGCACAGTCTCTAAAAAACACACTTGGCATGCAGGATGGCTGACTGTGTCGCTGTGGCTTGTTGGAAATGTGCATCCATCGAGGGAGACCTAAAACTGTTATTCAACGACGGTGGAGCGCTGCGCTCGGAGCACAGGTGTAGACTGGGGAGGAGAGAGGAGAACATGTTCCTTTTATTGACCCCATTAATTATTGTTAATTCTACTGTATTTCTGAACAGAAGAAGTACTCTTACTTGCATGCATGTTTTCGTGGTTAGCACTTCCCCTCTCAAACGGTGCCTTTCTCTGCTTGAAATCCTATTAAACGTTGTGAGAGACATTTATATTTTAATTAAATCTCTGCCTTGAAATCAAGTTCAGTTACACACTATTCTATTTTTATAACCCTCAGACGTTTCTATTGTAAGTTTGCTTCATTCTTACTTATATAAAGTGGAGTACTCAGATCCTTTATTTGAGTACAAATAGGAATACCTCAATGTAAAAATACTCCAATACAAGTTAAAGTCATCCATACAAAATCTTACTTAAGGAGTAACTTAACAGCCCCTGAAAGTCTTGTCTTTGTTGACCTCCAGTGGTTTGACTTCTCACCTTTCCTTGCCAACTGAACCAATCACACCTTTTCAACCACAGAGGAGACGAAACACTGCTTTTCAACCTGGTGTTAAGTTACTCCTTAGGGACAGTCAGTATTATCAGCAAAAATGACTTAAAGTATTGAAAGTAAAAAATACTTAACAGCAGAATGATGCCTGTCAGTGTTATATTGTTGTATCAACTATTATTGAATTGTTATTACTGATGCATAAATACATATGAAGCATTTTAAAAGTGTCGCAAGTTCAGGTGGAGCTCATTTTAATTACTTTATATACTGATAGGGAAGTTAAAGTTACACATTTTATCAGAATTAATCATAGATTGTATATAAGAAGTGGACGTAGTCTCCGTGACATCACCCGTTGGTTGGTTGACTGCCGTTTTGAAGCCTCGAGTTCGGCATTTTGGCCGTCGCCATCTTGTTTTTTGGCCATTGCCATGTTGGTCTTTTGCAACCAGATGTTACAAGAGAGGGTGGCGCTAAGTACAACCAAATGCTGATTAAGATATTTTTAGTTGACCAAAAAGGCTGACCCAGACCGGAAAACGCCGTGGTAGAAAACTGTCAACCCCTGCTTTATGGTCTATTTGACTCTAAATGGGACCATCATTTACTAAATGAACATCATGCTGTATTGAAGAAGACTTGAAACTAGTGATTGAGACCATAAACTCATGTTTAAAATGTTTACTGAGGTAATAAATCAAGTGAGAAGTAGGCTCATTTCCTCATAGACTTCTTTACAGTCAGAATTCTTTTTGCAACCAGAGGAGTCGCCCCCTGCTGGCTGTTAGAAAGAATGCAGGTTTAAGGCACTTCAGCATTGGCTTCACTTTTCAGAACCGGAGGTTGCCCACTGGATTAAATATTCACAGGTTTTGTATGTAAAATATTATTACATAACAGTAGCTGTCAGATAAATGTAGTGGAGTTGATGTATAAAGTAGCAAAAAATGTAAATAGTCAAGTAAAGTACAATTACCTAAAAATTTCACTTAAGTAGAGTGCTTAAGTAAATACTCTTGGTTACTCTCCACAACAGCTAAATAGGTGATGCATTTATGCCACCATCGACCCATAATACGCCAAAACCTCGGCCACAAAAAGTCGAGCTGTAGCCTTTACTTTTGGCTTGACGAGTAAAAGTAAGCAAACACTACATAGGGGGTCTTTACGAGGGCAGTTGCATCATGTCTGAGATCAGGCATTTTGTTCCATTATGTCTCAATCAGGCAGATCCAGTGATCAACTATTAGTGTAACACCCACACACACACAATCTGCCATCCTCACAGCACACCTCTGTAATCAGGCAAAGATGTATCCCTATCGATCCCTGTGTGGCAGAGCAGCTGAAAATGTGCTGCGTGTAGCACCTGGCAACCTCGGCCAGTCGTCCAGCGCTCCCCACCGAACACACAGGTTAAAAACCTTTCATTACTGTCTCCTCCGCTTCTCGCCTCATGACAAAATACTGCCTTTATGAAGATCAATAACCTCACCGGTCAGAAGAGAAAGGCGATAAAATGCTGAGTACGGCCTCGTGAAAATCAATGGCAGATATCTGTGTTTTACCGTAGGGCACCGCTGAGGGCTCTGTTAGCCGATTAATGGCTTGGCACGCATTAAAATCGTTGACAGCGGCCGGCATGGCAACGCAGCATTTCTGTAATTACAGAAGATGTTTCTATTAATCCCAGCGTGATGATAAGTGGCCGGGATGGGGGGGGACAGCCATCGCAGATCACAAAGCCAGCGCCGAGGTTGCCAGAGCGGATAGGTCACGCTAAATTGGTGCTAATAGAGATGGCGTCGATCCACCCAAAACACAGCGGCTTAATCCGATTATTAGCATTGTGATGCAGTGAGATAGAGTGAGAGGGATAGTTTGTCTGTGCATGTGTGCAGGTGGGTGTTCATGTGTACCAACATGTGGGTGGATTTCACAAATCATCAGGAAGCTGCTCTAAATTCCTTTGGTGTTGTCCCCATTATTGTCAAACTGTTCAGGCTAATTTTACCAGCCGACTGGAGTAATAAAAATCAACAATGCAGCAACGCAGAGGATAATAAATTAGACTAATTCCATTCAGCTGCACTCCACAGACCAGCGCTATTTGTGTGGAAGTGGTTTTCTCTTGCTTTGTCAACCAGGGCTTTTAGACATGTTGCAGATAGAACAATTTGCCTTCATATCACTTGTCTGAAGCAATCTAACACTTTGAGTGTTGAGATCTTTTATTGTGCCTCTGGACCTGCTACCGTTTAATGAACAATAAGTCAATTTAAAGTTAGAAACACGCTCCTCTGCTGCACCTTCTTTAGTTATCCATTAGAATGAAATAACATAAGAAACCTAGACTTCATCCACTGACAAATTCTTCCTACTTTTATGCAAATTCTCACATTTTAATGATTTATTACTAGACTTAAATATGTGAATAACTACTGTATATTCCTGGAAAACATACCATGCTGCATTGATTCTTTTTTTTTGTTCTCCATTCACGTGTTTTCTCACAGTGGCTCTATATAGACTCTGTGACAAGAGGTGTTTCATCTTATACGATTCAACCTTTACCTTAACAAAAAAAAAAAGAAAACCCTGACAAAGGGGGCGGGGAGTGTTTGTGTAATTTCCATCATTGTGTTTGCACCAACAATCAGATGCAGAGGTCAAAGTTGTGATCCATGAAAAGCAGATATGAGTCTACATATACAAAAGGAGGTGTAGAGCAGATGAGTTGCCGTGTCTAGTTTTAAAATAAGATATGAGCGCGGTGGCTGACAGTCTTGGCCCGGACACACCATAACCGCTGATGGAGGATGGGACTTGGGGGAATATAAATTTACTAACTGCCGACAAGCCATCTAGATAGATGGGCTCCCACCAATCAAACCAAGCCGTTTGTGTGACAGATGTCTTGGACTTGTAACCCAGATAGCAAATTGAATCCACCCTCCATCTCTTCCCCTTTTCTGTCTTTCCCTCTTCTCTTTTCTTCCTACTCTTTATTTCTTGCAAAAATAGATTTCATTTCAAAAGGGATCAGTGCGCTCAAGAAGAATAAATTAATCTAGATATGTGATTCAATCTTGTTTTTGACTGGGGAAAAAAAACCCTACAATATAAAATATAAAAGGGTTGTGAGGTGTTATTTAAAAAATAAACTTTAGTTATTTTAGTGCTATTCCTCAGCTGTTTTTTTCACTCATCGGACCTCCTAACCTTGCAGAAAATGTTGGACCTGTAGTGCATTCTGGATAAAAGAGCACTGGCATCAAGATTCACATTGTAAAAGTACCTAAAATCAGTACTGGCCCATTTTACAGTCTGACCACTTTAGAACTTTTAAATCTGTGAATGTAACACGAGAGGCAAACAAACTGGAAATTAATCAAACCTTTAAACTATTTTAAAAAGTGTCACCAAAATTAATGTGACTGCCATGAAAATTACACTTTAAGCTTCAATCAGCAACTCCGGGTCTGAAAAGTGAAGTCAATGTTTAGGTACCTTAAACCTGCATTCTTTCTAACAGCCAGCAGGGGCCAACTCCTCTGGTTGCAAAAACAAGTCTATCAGAAAATGAGCCTACTTCTCACTTGATTTATTACCTCAGTAAACATTGTAAACATGAGTTTATGGTCTCAATCGCTAGTTTCAAGTCTTCTTCAATACAGCATGATGTTCATTTAGTAAATTATGGTTCCATTTAGAGTCAGATAGACCATAAAGCAGGGGATGCTTTGGGGCGGGGCTACCTTGTGATTGACAGGTCAATACCACGGCGTTGTCCGGTCTGGGAGTTGTCCGTGTTTTTGTCTTAGAACTTTAACTCTTTCATAGTGTGTTTTCAGTTCAGGAAGGTTAATTATAACCTTTTTGGTCGGTCGCATAAAAAAGTCTTATTCAGCATTCAGGTGTAGTTAGCTCCACCCTCTCCTTCTGGTTGCAAAAAAACAAAAATGGCGACGGCGAAAATGCAAACTCAAGGCTTCAAAACGGCAGTCCACCATCCAGTGGGTGACATCATGGTGACTATGTCCACTTCTTCTATACAGTCTATGGCTTCAATGAGCGTTTTTGCCCATCTGATTTATAATAATTCTGCACACACTGACATGTGAAGCAGTTCCCCTGGTGATGGTGAATATTACCAGACAGGGCTCAATAATGTGGTTATTTTACAATATAGTTATTTGAAAAACAAATGTTTCCTGCCTTGTTTGCAACCCTGAGCCCATATTGTACACAATTTATGATACTGACATCAATATTGTCATTTACAATATTGGAAATTGTCAATCATGTCAGCTTCAAGCAGTTGCTATTGTTAGTAGAACGGCTGGTCTGCCACTAATATTGTTCCTTCTGATTCAAGATATTTCAAAGGGATATTATGTTTTGTTTATTCAAATGCCATCTGGACCCACACAATGCAGGCAGACAAACATCCATCCAGCCAACCAACAACACCCACATGCAATCCTACCAACGCACGCACGCAATCCTGTCTTTGCTGTTATTGTAGCACAGAGAGACAAAGACAGATGGAGAGTGATCGGAGGAGTTTATCTCTAAACACATATCAATACCAGAGCCCAGGAACGCCTAATGAGAGCAACAAATTGCTTCCTCGCCACATCCTCCAGCCTTCGCAGGTTTAGTAAGAAACACTCTCCACGCGACAGTTTATTAGAAATAAATTTCTAAATCACACTCCCACTCGTATTCTTCGCTTTGCATCTTCAACGGCTGTCTTTAAAGATTCAATTGTCTGTTAGGAGGAGTGTTTTTGAATTGTAACAGAGATTAAAAAAGAGATTAAAGATCATGTGCTGCAGTTGGATGATCCATAAATCATTACAACAATCATTTAAAGGAGTTTCTCACAAAGGAATAATGCTTCGTGGCACAAAACAGAGAGAGAGTGAATAAAAGTTTTAAATTATTTTTAGCTTTCAGTTCCTTCCAGTAAAAGATGGAAATATCATTTTTCTGTTAGGCTTATTCCTAAGAGAAACGGTCAATAATAATTCTGGGTATGAGATACTGTGTTGTACCCAAATATTGAATGACACCAAAATCTCATTGGTTTACTGTAATTAAACTTCCATCCATCCATCCAGCCATCCATCTTCTATTCTGTCCAAGGTCATGAGAGGGCTGGAGCCTGTCCCAGCATGCACTGGACAAGACGCACACTCCACCCTGGACGGGTCAGCGGTCTCTTGCAGGGCTACCCATCATATACCAACATATCAAAATTGATAAATATCAATTCACCAATATAAAATTACAGTATAAGTAAGTAAAAACTGCTAAAAAGAAATTCAGCATTAATTTTACAGAAATTCACAACACAAGCGAATGCAAAAAGATTAGGGCTGTCAATCGAATAAAGTATTTAATCGCGATTAATCGCATGATGATTCATGATTAATCGCAAATTAATCACACATTTTTTATCTTTATATCAAAATGTACCTTAAGGGGAGATTTGTAAAGTATTTAATACTCTTATGAACATGGGAGTGGGAAAATATGCTGCTTTATGCAAATGTATGTATATATTTATTATTAGAAATGAATTAACAACACAAAACAATGACACATATTGTCCAGAAACCCTCACAGGTCGGGTTGCTCACAACCTCACATGCTCAGATCACAACATGGCAAACTGCAGCCCAACAGGCAACAACAGCTGTCAGTGTGTCAGTGTGCTGACTTGACTATGACTTGCCCCAAACTGCATGTGATCATCATGAAGTAGGCATGTCTGTAAAGGGGAGACTCGTGGGTACCCGTAGAACCCATTTTCATTCACATATCTTGAGGTCAGAGGTCAAGGGACCCCTTTGAAAATTGCCATGGCAGATTTTCCTCGCCAAAATTCAGCGTAAGTTTGGGGCGTTATTTAGCCTCCTTTGCGTCAAGCTAGTATGACATGGTTGGTACCGATGGATTCCTGAGGTTTTCTAGTATCTTCACTCTAGCTTTAAAAACCAAGTCTGAATTTGCGTTTATTATTGCGTAAACTTTGACAGCCCTATTTTACAGGTAATATTCTCCTAATGATGACAGCTTTCAACACAATTAAATTGAATATAAATATATGTTTTGGTCCATAGCTGCTATACCTGTGTTGTCTTGGTAACGTGCATATCAAGGGTGAGATGACTAATTGCCATGACAGTTTTTCCTCGCCAAAATGTAGCACAAGTCTTGAGTGTTATTTAGCCTCCTTCGCAACAAGCTATTATGACATTGGTGGTACCAATGAATTCCTCAGCTTCTCTAGTTTCATATGATGCCAGCATCTTCATCTATCTATATATCTTCACAAGCTTGAAACCTGAGCCCGCTACAACCTCCGAAAGATCGATTGCATTAATGCGTTAGATAAATTAGTGGTGTTAAAACTTTGACAGCCCTAATAAATACTGTAATCTTTATATTTCTCGTACATATGCTTCTATTACAACTTAGTACCACGTGCGTGTCATTGCATCAACAGTATAGATTTTCTCCCACCTTTTCCCCAGACATTCATAATCTCTTTCCTTACATCTATCCATTTCTCTCCCATGTCCTTACCTCTCTTTCCTCAGCGAGGTGTGTGTGTGTGTGTGTGTGTGTGTGTGTGTGTGCATGTGAGTAAGATGGGGGGTGGGGGTTAAAGCTATCCCTGCTGCATTAATGAGACCTTGTGTTCCACAATAGATTTCTTCACCCCGACCCAGGGGCTTGATTGAAGCAGAGCTCTCTCAATTTCAAAACCTCTCTCTCTCTCTCTCTCTCTCTCTCTCTCTCTCTCTCTCTCTCTCTCTCTCTCTCCAGTCATGCCAACACCTTTACTGGATTCCCTCTCTCTCGCTCGCTCACACATGGTGATGGGTGGTGCAGACAGAAAGAGGGGCTTAACCTGGACGTGGAATGAATATTGGATGCCAGTGTGACAGATTACAGTGGTAATAGACACCCAGGCCAAATCCTCACAAGGATTACAATCATATTTTCAAATGGCTCAGGGTCGGCCGGAGGTCAACCGGCCTGGACCGTGGTCAACAAGGCGACGGGGGACCTGAAATCACACACACACACGCACACACACATACAAACGCACACACATGCACACACCAACACACACCAGGCTGCCAACTGTGGCAAGACATGGTTTTAGCACAGATATTAATAGATTTGAATTTGCTTTTGGACAAAACCAGTTATTTTTATGGTAAATTTTAGGGTCAAAACAGTCACAGAACATAAATTATTATATTATAATAAGCCAGAGAAATGGGTTGAAGATTAATATAAATTACAGCCTTTGAACAAACACTCTCTTACTGTGCATACTCATCTTTACATTAGGGTGCAACATTGATAATTGATCCTCATCTTTTACATTAATATTGAATTAATTTGGTCGACAATCAACAATTTTGATCATTAATTGTTAAAGTAATCTCCAATATGAGGATTTGTTATTTTTCTCTTTTTTAAATGGAATAATTAGGCTGTTGGTTAGACAAAACAAAATATAATTAATGATGAAGTTAGAATGAAACCATTTGTTGCACACCTACTGTACTCAAACACCCCTAAATAAAGAGTATTGGTGCTCCACCATCCCTTAGCAGCTTGAAGTGGTCCGCAGGCCGACAGCTCAAAGGGTCCAACAAATGAAATATGCTGTTTTGTGGCACCGGTGGGGGAAATCCAATAGTGATCTAAGGCAACACGCTGCACCGTTCAACCACCTTAAGCACCACAGAGCGGGCCGTCCAGTCGGCTGA
This sequence comes from Sebastiscus tertius, assembly GCA_916701665.1. Classification (NCBI taxonomy): domain Eukaryota; kingdom Metazoa; phylum Chordata; class Actinopteri; order Perciformes; family Sebastidae; genus Sebastiscus; species Sebastiscus tertius. Next base: position 94,186 of record CAKAOH010025644.1, on the reverse strand, counting down.
GGGCAGGTTATGAGGCGAGACGATGTGTAAATGTCCTCGTGTTGCGTTCATCACGATCAGTGCTGGCGATTTAGAAGATTCATGAGCCTTAAAACAATGGTGGGGAAAGCCTTCGGTACGCAGCCTCTGCACATTCAGAGGATATAAAAACAATTTTATATTCCATTATCTTTTATATGGCAGTGCGAGACCCACCGGGTGCCGCTGCGATATGGTTTGGAGGACAGGACGATATCCGCTGCTTAAGACATGGTATATTTGTGAGAGCAACGCAAGTACATCGAGATTTACGGCCGATGGTTGTTTGATGGCTGCAAGTATGCCTTTAACACAGGCAGTTAACTTGACCGGTTAATGGTATGGTGCAGTACATTGGCACAGCACTTTGTGCTGCGTGAATACGTTTCCTTAACTTCGAGTTAAAGTGCCAACGTGTACAATTCACTGCATCCTTATTTATACTGTTTTCTTTAGGGTAAAATAAGTTGTGTTGTGTGTGGAAAGAACTCATGATCTCAATGTAAAAAGTACCTCACCATTTCTAGCTAACTATTTCAACTGTTTAGCCATTTCTTTTTATCTCACTATTTCAACTGTTTAATCATTTTTATCTCACTATTTCAACTGTTTATTAATTTTTAGCTAACTATTTCAACTCTTTATTCATTTTTAGCTAACTATTTCAACTGTTTAATCATTTTTATCTCACTATTTCAACTGTTTATTCATTTTTAGCTAACTATTTCAACTCTTTATTCATTTTTAGCTAACTATTTCAACTGTTTATTCATTTTTAGCTAACTATTTCAACTCTTTATTCATTTTTAGCTAACTATTTCAACTCTTTATTCATTTTTAGCTAACTATTTCAACTGTTTAATCATTTTTATCTCACTATTTCAACTGTTTATTCATTTTTAGCTAACTATTTCAACTCTTTATTCATTTTTAGCTAACTATTTCAACTGTTTATTCATTTTTAGCTAACTATTTCAACTCTTTATTCATTTTTAGCTAACTATTTCAACTCTTTATTCATTTTTAGCTAACTATTTCAACTGTTTAATCATTTTTATCTCACTATTTCAACTGTTTATTCATTTTTAGCTAACTATTTCAACTCTTTATTCATTTTTAGCTAACTATTTCAACTGTTTATTCATTTTTAGCTAACTATTTCAACTCTTTATTCATTTTTAGCTAACTATTTCAACTCTTTATTCATTTTTAGCTAACTATTTCAACTGTTTAATCATTTTTATCTCACTATTTCAACTGTTTATTCATTTTTAGCTAACTATTTCAACTCTTTATTCATTTTTAGCTAACTATTTCAACTGTTTATTCATTTTTAGCTAACTATTTCAACTCTTTATTCATTTTTAGCTAACTATTTCAACTCTTTATTCATTTTTAGCTAACTATTTCAACTGTTTAATCATTTTTATCTCACTATTTCAACTGTTTATTCATTTTTAGCTAACTATTTCAACTCTTTATTCATTTTTAGCTAACTATTTCAACTGTTTATTCATTTTTAGCTAACTATTTCAACTCTTTATTCATTTTTAGCTAACTATTTCAACTCTTTATTCATTTTTAGCTAACTATTTCAACTGTTTAATCATTTTTATCTCACTATTTCAACTGTTTATTCATTTTTAGCTAACTATTTCAACTCTTTATTCATTTTTAGCTAACTATTTCAACTGTTTATTCATTTTTAGCTAACTATTTCAACTCTTTATTAATTTTTTAGCTAACTATTTCAACTCTTTATCCATTTATTTACTGACTATTTAAACTGTTTAGGTCTTACTTTTACTCTGTATCTACTACAACCACATATCCATTACTTTTAGCTATTTATTTTGACCAATTATCCATTAGCTAATTTTGTAGACTTCTCAACTCGCTTGCTAAATACATTTCACACACTCTCAATCGCAACATGTACAGTAGTGTTCAGTTGTTACAACTCAACTGAATCAATATAAGGATATATTCATTAAAAAAGAAATAAAAAACAGAATTTAAATGTTTTCAAATTACTCAAGCGATGCTATAACTGTTCCACCCGCAGACAATTTCAAGAGTAACCCCTTGGGGTAGAAGGCCGACCCTTGATTGGGAACCACTGATTCAGACGATGGTGTCTTAATACAGAAGATCTATAAGAATAGTGAATTATCTGTGAGAAGTACTTAAAGAATACCCACTGGTAGCGGCAGCGCATTAAAATAGAAAGAGAAAAAGTATGTACCACCTCAAATCAAAGACTAATCATTTATTCCAATCTACAAAAGAAAAACGGATCATTATTAATGTACGAGTGATTTAAACAAGAGAAGTTAGAAAGTACAGTAATAACTTCTGGTTGAGTGCTGTCTGGAAATGGACATTTGGATTATGCATTATGCTTGTTATATAAAATTGTGACTCATGCGATGAAAACTGCTCAGCTTCCAGATATACAATAGATTTAGTTCTTTTGTAGTTTCAAATGAAAAAATATATTTAAGCCGGCTACATTGCTGCCTCCTACCGAATCAGGAATGGATCACTGTTATTTTCCACCATTTTCAAGACAAGTGTCATTCATCGTTTATTTAGATGACATATCTGCAGTGAGTCAATACACCGGGGCATAATCGATCCGCTGGCTGCTGCAATGCTACATCTCTCAATCAAACTGTCTGGTCAGATAACATGGAGAATTTTTCACTCTACATTACGACTTGAAAACAAGCCTGTAGCCACGATCAGCCCTCATCTTTTAGCTGAGGAGTTGAAATCATGAGGCAGAGAGGCTATATCACACTCTCACTACCGCTCCATCCCCCCCATCGCCATTCCTCTCCCTCTCACACCATCCTTTAATTCACGGGTGTTTTTAATGGTATAATAACGCTACATATCCTGTACAGAAGCCCTCCAGAGAGACATGGATCACTGTCACCTTGACCAAGCTAAGAGGCTAACCCCAGCGCAGGGAGCTGCCCCGGCTCCTTCCCCATGGATATAAACCCCGACCTGCCTGCAACAATATGGCTCCCTTACAAATTAGTGCTAGATCATTTGCTGTCCTGTTGTCAGTGGGGAAAGAAGTACACCACAAAGGGATATTTGAGCTATAATTGGTATGGCAAAGTGTAGGACTAACCATGCTTTACCCTTAATAAGTACAGTTTTTCTTTTGTCATAAGACATTAGAAACTGTAACATGCTTGGGCAAAAATACATAACACTACAATGTTAAAAATGAAGTTGATATGCATCTATCCTTTGATTCTGATGGGGAAATAGCTTTGTTGTAGCTGTAAATGTAGCAGGGTTGAATACTTCTAACTGAAATAAGCAAACATAAGCAATAAAAATGTAGTGGAAAGAAATAGAAAGACGAGAACAAAAATAATGGGAGCAATAAAAAAGAAGATACAAACGGTGCAATTACACCTCCTGTCCAGTTCCAATTTGTTGTTGCTCGTGTTTAGCTTGTGTTCAGCGCCTCCTAGTAGTGAAAGGTTATAATTTCTCTAATTATTCTCATATGATCATCTACAGGAAGTAGGTGTTCAGAGTCCCAGAGACATTGTCTGTGTTCGAAATTGCATTCTAACATACTATTCATAATAGGTATGATGTAAAATTGAGTATGGAGTGCGTGCACACTGCATGTGCCCATTACATTAGCAAGTTATTCTGAGTATGGAATGTGAAAATAGACTGTATATATAAGAAGTGGACATTGTCACTGTGACGTCACCCATTAGTTTGTGAACTGCCGTTTTGAAACCTAGAGTTTGGCTTTTCGGCCGTCGCCATCTTGGTTTTTGGCAGTCGGCATTTCTTTTTTTTTTTTCAAAATATGTGGTCAGGTTATCCAAATAACGCCTGTTTGGAAATTTGCTGCAATGTTTTTGGACACAGGACGGAGCTGCTGGCAGGGACCCTTGAGACCACCCCGGCCATCAGACGTGATACGTCTTGCCTGAGCATACTTCAGTGTGAAAAGTCTGCTGGTAAAATCATACTCAACTGTTCATTTAGTAGGCAATATGCAGTACATACTGACTGAGTACGTAGTATGCAGTATGTAGTATGTAGTATGCCGTATGTATCATGCAGTACGTTAGTATGCCATTTCAAACAGAGCCATTCAGCCATGTAGATGTCTGTTTACGACCCACGTGCCCTGGTAAGACCTGTGGTGACATTGTCTGTATATATTGGTTTATTTTCATCACACCTATTTTTCCATAAGAGTATGTGCATTTTTTATTAAAATGAGCTCATCTGCGTTATGTTATGTTGTTTTTTATATTAATATACATTCATCAGGTTACACTTTTCTTTTCAGTTTCACCCTACCCCAACTAGCAAATATGTAAATCCATGACCATCTGTCTGTGAGGATGGTGAAATAATGGTGTAAATCTGACACAATCGGTTTCATATCGTTAAGTAAACATGTTAAGTATGGGGATATATTGGATTACTAATGTTTGAAATAAACAATTATTGCCAATTATTTATTGTGTTGACCAAAAAAATAAGAATCAGTCAACATTCACTGCTCTATATTTAACGCTTATTTAACCAGATACCTTTTAGTCACGATAGCAGCGTGGCTCTATTGATGTCAGTGTCGGTCAGTCCGTTCACTACTTTGCTCCGGACTGAAATATAGGATGAATCCTAAAAACTTTGGTGATTCCCTGACTTTTTCTTCTTGTGCCAGGTGGAGGAATGAGGTTGTGGATTTTGTCTTGACAAGTACTGAATGGATTGTCGAGCATTTTGGTGCACACATTCATGTCTCCCTCGGGATACATTTGAACAAATTCGGTGATCTCTTAATGTTTCATCTAGCGTCACCATCAGCTCAAAACTGTAATTCTCCAATACTTTGGTTTATGACCAACTACCTGCAAAACAAATAACATTCCCATCAGCCTCAGCTGTACTTTGTGTTTAGTTCTAATTAGCAAGAGGACTGCTGCTGCTGCTGCTGCTGCTGCTGCTAAATGTGCTGCAACGCTTCCTGCGTAGTCAGTGTTAGTCTTGTTTTCTTCCAGGAACACCCTGTTCACACTCCCAAGTTACAAACTTTCACACAAGTGTATATGAGCAGGTTTGGAACTTTATATAGAGAGGCTTAGCCAGACATTGAGGTTCCTGACGAGAAGAGAAGACTATAAGGATCATGTTTCTATGGGTGGGTTTAATGACTGGAAGAAAAATCAGGCCTATTGAGTGTTTTACTTTAACCATTATTTGATTCCCTCGCTGCTCCGACCTTCAGGCCAATAGAGAGATACAGTATTGGTTTTTGGAGGATTGCCACAGGTTCCGATTTGGAAGAAACAGATACACCTTTTACTGATGAAAATAAATCAGGAGAAATGACTTCTCATCTTGAAGCCTGAAGTATAAGCAGACTTTTGCGCAACTTTTTCTCCGAACGCTGTTACAGTCGTACAGTAGAAGTGCCCTCACATTTCACTCCCGGCGATGCTTTTTCAATCAAGCTCCTGTCATCGAACTTCACCCCTCATTAGTGGCTCTACAGACCGCCGTGAGAACATGGAGAATCTATTCCCGTTAATGAGCGCTTCTGTGACTTGGTCAGCGGCGGCCAGAGCAGGGGGTAAATTTAGCACCTTATAATTATCTTAAAGGGATCCGCGGGATGAGGTGGGGGAGCTGAGAGTGCGGAGGATGTAAAAAAAAAAAAAATCCAATCAGTCGTCATCTTCTGGATTCACAGGATTTCTATTTTCTTTACTCCGATCTTTAGGGTCTCTTATTTATTTATTTATTTTTTTAAAGTCGGAGCTTTTAAGAGATGATTAAAATCAATAGTGTGGTAAAGCGCGGCATTCCCAGTGTGGATATTTAACTGTGCAGAGCGTAGTTGGGATTCAGCTCCAGGCCTCTCTGTCAGATCACTGAAGGTCTATTTAGTCATTCTACAGGGAGACTTTCTTCTTTTTCTCTTTCCCCTTTATTCTTCTTTCTCTGTCTCCTTCCCTCCCCTCCATTCCTTCTTACCGCTGAATCTGAGAGGAAATGATTGGCAGATGACTCCTGGGAAAAAGAGCTCGGGCCTTTTCCTCTCTGCGAGCTCCCAGGATCACGACACTCAAACACACTGACAGGCAAAGTGGGCGCGCACAGACACACACAAATTCATTTCAAAGGCAAGTCACACAGAAGCCTTAAGAAAAATAAGGACAAATACACACACACACACATCGACTTGGCACTATTCCTACGATCCTTGACTGCTTAGTATATTTTAGGGCTGCCAAAGTCACTCATTTCCTTATCGTATTAACGCAATCGATCGGTACCAACCATCCCCCTTGACCTCTGACCTCCAGATATGTGAATGTAAATGGGTTCTATGGGTACCCACGAGTCTCCCCTTTACAGACATGCCCACTTTATGATAATCACATACAGTTTGGGGCAAGTCATAGTCAAGTCAGCACACTGACACACTGACAGCTGTTGTTGCCTGTTGGGCTGCAGTTTGCCATGTTATGATTTGGGCACATTTTTTATGCTAAATGCAGTACCTGTGAGGGTTTCTGGACAATATCTGTCATTGTTTTGTGTTATTAATTGATTTCCAATAATATATATACATACATTTGCATAAAGCAGCACATTTGCCCACTCCCATGTTGATAAGAGTATTACATACTTGACAAATCTCCCTATAACGTACATTTTGAACAGATAAAAAAATGTGTGATTAATTTGAGACTAATCACTTTTATCTGTGGACAATTAAATATTAAATATTTTAATCGATTGACAGCCCTAGTATATTTACAAAAATGAATGAAACCCCTAAACTTAGCCAAGAATTGATTTTTTGGGGGGGATTTAACATTAAAAGAGCTTAATAACTCTGCATCATCAGCAGTAACCACAGGAAATATTTGACTGCAGTCACCACATCTAACTATTGTGAAGGGATTAAAAAAAGACAGAGAGTAGTATCATCATGATAACATGACAAATTTCCTCTTTAGTTTAAAAGCTAAAATAGAAAACACTTGTGAACAGTTGCTACAACATTAAATACAAAGGCAGCCATCAAAAAGCCTGTGAATAATTCTGAAATGTGTAAATCTCCGTCACCGCGCATCATTAAACTCGTCAATACCGCCGGCAACAGAGCACCAAAGCAAGAGACACTTGATGCATTGATCGTCTGAAAGCCCGTCGCAGTCTTCCCCCTTCATCATCGAGGCTTAAAAAAGGCAGCGGTCCATAAAATAAAAACTAAAAAGGAAGACTCTTAATAGCTCAGCCGGCAACAAGGAAACACAAGTGGATCCACTTGATTCCACGACAATAACTTCAAGCATCTCCGCCGCCATCGTAATCAAAAATCCTCAAAAGGGAGTCAAGGGTGCTCCGCCAGCTGATTGTCTCTGAGCTCTTGATGAGCCGCCATTAGAAAAGATGAGAGAAAAGTGAAGGGTGGGTGTGTGTGTGTGTCTGTGTGTGTGTGTGTGTGTGTGTGTGTGGGGGGGGGGGGGGGGGGGGGGGAA
>CAKAOH010025644.1:0-86595 GCA_916701665.1 Sebastiscus tertius | reverse complement strand
CCCCCCCCCCCCCCCCCCCCCCCCCCCCCCCCCCCCCCCCCCCCCAAGAGAAAAAATACAGAAAAGGAAATCAAAAAGTTTAACAGGGCCAGAGGGAAATACTACACTAATCAACTCCACTCGGCTGAAATTATAGATGAATTAAGCACTCTGTTAGTGATTAATTAAACCAAGAGATTCAAACTAATGAGACCACACAGAGCAGCGTGTGTGTGTGTGTGTGTGTGTGTGTGTGTGTGTGTGTGTGTGTGTGTGTGTGTGTGTGTGACAGTGGAGTGGCCTGTAAAAACTTTAGTGTACATTTCTGTCTCCAAACACTGCAGGAAACACACCGGTTTCAGGCTGCAACCCACTTTAGAGAGGGATTAGATGCAGTGGTTGATCTTGTGATCGCTGCACGCAGGCTGTGCTCATTAAGCAGTCAACACATTAGCTTAAAATAGCAGAAAAATAAAGGGATATGTGCAATTGGTGGAGGGAGGAGAACCTCTTTGTTTACACTCATAGGACTATAACAATATAAAACAATTTTTAAAGTAAGTATTTCACATTAAATGTTCAGATTTTGCCTATAATAAGGGAAGGAAGTTACTGGTGCAGTTAGCAGCAGCAGGTGCTCATGTGTTCAGTAGGAGGACGAGGAGGAGAAGAAGAGAAAGAAGCACGATGACTGTGTTTCATGAACTTTCATGATTTTATGTTCTATTTTTTTCAAGTAAATCTAAATCTAAATATGTATATTAGGGATATTATGCAATCCCACCATATTTATTTTACAAAAAAGTATTTGTATCTGTATCCAGAGTTATACCAGAAGTGGGCGAAGCACACATCAGAAGCTGCCGATTATAATCTTGACTGCTCATTTTCTGTGTTAAATAATTTTTTTTTACTTCCATTTATATTACATATAACATGTGTTAAAGTTGATCTGACAAAATATATACAAAATAACTAGGGCTGTCAATCGATTAAAAATATTTAATCACGATTAATCGCACACTTTTTATCTGTTCAAAATGTACCTTAAAGGGAAATTTAATACTCTTATCCACATGGGAGTGGACAATATGCTGCTTTATGCAAATGTATGTATATATTTATTACTGGATATTAATTAACAACACAAAACAATGACACATATTGTCCAGAAACCCTCACAGGTACTGCATTTAGCATAAGAAATATGCCCAAATCATAACATGGCAAACTGCAGCCCAACAGGCAACAACAGCTGTCAGTGTGTCAGTGTGCTGACTTGACTATGACTTGCCCCAAACTGCATGTGATTATCATAAAGTGGGCATGTCTGTAAAGGGGAGACTCGTGGGTACCCATAGAACCCATTTACATTCACATATCTTGAGGTCAGAGGTCAAGGGGGATGGTTGGTACCGATTGAGGGACCCCTTTGAAAATGGCCATTCCAGTTTTTCCTCACCAAAATTTAGGGTAATTTTGAGCATTATTTAGCCTCCTTCGCGACAAGCTAGTAATACCAATGGATTCCTTAAGTTTTCTAGTTTCATATGATACCAGTATCTTCACTCTAGCTTTAAAACTGAGCCCGCAACAACCTAAAAATCACAAGTTGCGTTAATGCGTTAAAGAAATGAGTGACGTTTAAACGAATTTGTGTTAACGCGTTATTATCTCGCTAACTTTGACAGCCCTAAAATTAACGTAACATTTAAATGTTACATTGCATGTAACTTAATTAATCACATTATAAAGCATAAAACTGAGCCGTAATACAAGCTGTGTAACTGTTTATGGTCCAGGTGGTAACAAATAATGGAAATAGAGCAGGAGAATTTAGTTAGAGGTGAAAAACTAAGTCAGGATTGCATTGGGCCAGTTAAAGTGTCTGAAAAAGACAAAACACATTGATAAAAAAAATAGCCATAATAGCGTATTGGGTCATATTGCATCATTTTAACAGAGCAGGTTGTACCAGCATGCAATATCATTTCTCCTGTCAACACCTACACAGTGTCAGGCTCCAATATATGGGGTCATTAAGTAAAAATAACACCTTTGCAACATCATGACTTTTAGTCCGTTTTCACCAGACTTGATGTGCGGTGCAGGATAAAGTCGAATGAAGGATCTCATCTGCAACCGCTTATCCCGTTAGGGGTCGCGGGGGGGGCTGGAGCCGATCCCAGCCGACATTGGGCGAAGGCGGGGTACACCCTGGACAGGTCGCCAGTCCATCGCAGGGCTGACACATAGAGACAGACAACCATTCACGCTCACATTCACACCTATGGGCAATTTAGAGTCAACAATTAACCTAACATGCATGTCTTTGGACTGTGGGAGGAAACCGGAGTACCCAGAGAAAACCCACGCTAACACAGGGAGAACATGCAAACTCCACACAGAAGGGCCCCAAGTCAGATTTGAACCTGCAACCCTCTAGCTGTGAGGCGCCAGTGCTAACCACTGCACCACCATGCAGCCCCCGAATGAAGGATGAACCTCGTTAAATGTCTGAATATTAATCTTAACACTAACAATCTATAACTGTGTGTTTTAGCTCCTATTTCTTTACCTTTGGGCAAATCCACATCATGAGAAGTCATGCTGCTTTGGAGTCCCTGTTCACACTTTTGATACATCTGCGTCTGATAAAAGGCTTTTTGCGTGTCTATCCTCGACAGATTATCAGAGATCCTTTCACCGCTGTAAAGAGTGAAGTGTCACTCACTGATTGTAGCGGCACGCGTGTGTGTGTGATGTCTGTGTGTTTTGATTTATGAATCTGACACAATTTGCCTCAGATGTCAAGCCGCTATTTCTCAGTCAGGTGACAAGGATGCTGTTTAGAGCACATTATCTCTTCATATCCAAATACTGTATTTGTATTCATTTGCATATAGACATACTGTATCATTTTAACATGGCTGAATAAAAAGTACCTTGTTGAAAGGTGTTTGTTTCATCTGCAGCACAAGTGAGCAGTCCATTTTGTTGTTGCTGGGGAGCCACACAGGAGGACAGTCACACTAAGTTAGAGCTGATTGGTAGATTTCAGGCACGTCTAATGTCCTGACAGACACTAGAACAAAATCAGAACGGCTTATTCAAGTGTGTTTTTATAGTGGGTGACTCTGGGGAAACGACGTGACAAATATCATTTGGCTTTTTTTACTATTTCACAGCTAAAAAAACAGAAACATTAAGACTTGCCGCATTCAAGGATATTCTCCTTTTTAAAGATGGATGTCCTGGGAATGTACCATAACCAGCCATTTTTCAGCTTTTATTACATATACAGTAGCTGCACATTACAGTGTACAGTGTGATCTGGGACAGAGAGTAAAGTAATATCCCCTGGATCTACTTTTCCTTGTTTGTAGAGGTGTTAGAAGTCGAGTTTTTGTAAAATGAACAGTGCTGACTGCAGGTTCCCCGTGTCCTATTTTGGTACTTGACTATTTATGAACTCCTACAGAGATATGTGCAATCAAAACCGAATTTGTGCAAACACAGTGAGATTTCACCTTGCATTTCAAATTCCAAAGGAAGGTTTGCTTATAAAAGAAGATGCTGGGAAGCATTTTCTTTGGAGTTTGCCACATTTGTTGGTCTTTAAGGCCCTGACACACCGAGCCGACGGTCGGCCGTCGAACAGTTCGGGGTCGTCAGTGAGCGTCTGTCGACCTAGTTTTTGCGATGTGTCAATGCACCGTCAGCTCTAGTCTGCCCGTATCTGAGTTTTTTCGGCCGATTCAGCGTGTTGAATCAGCGGCGGAGCCCGTCGGTGAGAGAAACACTCCAATTGGCGGTTCAGCTTAAATGACTCAGTGCACGAGAACAGAAACAGAAGCGAGAAAAGCAAGCCAACGAGTAAAGTCAGGAGGAAAAACACAGAAGGATCTTCTCCTTTTTCATCTTCTTTCATCATCAGGAATCCATATTTGGAACGCCCTACCAATGGAAATGAAGCTTATGCGTAAATTCAGTCAGGAAGACTAGGGGTGCAATCTCATTCATTCTGGGTCACTCTCTCATGGGCTATTACTATGTCAGCTGATTATGGGCGTCTCTCTTTTCAGTGACCAATCAGAGCTTGCCATATCTCCCTGAACCAATCACATTGTTGCTGTCAAAAGTTTAAAAACCGTTCTCTATGCTGTTTTCAGTGTCAGTATCAGCACAAACCGATGCAACCCTCCACCACCCCATCACCTCCAGATTCATCCAATCAGAGCAATCCTGCTCCACTTCATTCATCGGATCCGCATCAATCTTCACTACCACCATCACCAGTGTCTAGACCCGGGGGAATAATCCTGAATCCTACTACGGCATCACTTCCCCCTTATCATGTCACATTGGGTCTAAATCGCCAAAGACTGTTACTATTCATAATTTGTGCACTTTGGTACGAATTGAATGATGATTTATTACAGTCTCTCCTGATTGAAATAAAAATACAACCTGACCTGAAAACGTTTAATGAAAAGGCGAAACATTGGCTGAAACTAAACCAAACCTGTGATCACTGATTATTTATTGGGAACACACATTATGTAAATTGATTGTAATGTACAATGTCGTATTATGTGATTTTCTGTATGATGTGGTATTATGCATTTTTTAATTTTTTTATTAAAAGCCTAACCAGGGACAAGGTCTGCAAATTAGCTACAGCTAGAAGTCCTGTATACACTGTATCGGTTGCACTTTAATTAAGTGTAACAATGCCTACATGTATTGTCCCTGTTAAATATGTTAATAAATAAAAATAAAATCTCCATCTCATCTGACCGTTCCAACGCACTGATATTTTCACATGGCCGTCTGGAATGAAGCCAAGTGGTGAGTGAGAGCGGTGTGAAAATGGTCGGCAAACGCCGCTTTGTTTCATGCACGTATCATAACAACAGCTTGCATATCCGCAGTCTCCGGTCTCCCTGTTTCCCTTTTTGAATGACGAATAGAGATTACAAATACCTGCTGGTGTGGAGAGTTACATCTTGTGAAGGTGTACGTGCACATCTGTGATAAACCAAAACTATCTTGTTCATACACACACATTTCCAACTTGTTTTACACACGCTCTGATAAATGAGAGCCCTCTTCACCGGTTGTTTTCACCATTGAGGATAGTCTGCTGGTCTTCATTCAGGACAGTATATATGAACACCAAGGTTGTTTGACTCCCAGGTCGCTCCATCCAGGAACACAGTTTCACCATTCAATGTGCTATTTCCGTTCAATCTCACCCTTGGCTTCCTGTTCAGCTATTCTGTATCACCCCCGTGTCCACGCACCACCAGCTGAGGCTTTCTTGCCTGTGACTGACAACAATAACAATGCGTAGTGAAACGAGGGTGCAGCGCCTCTGTTTTCCAGCCCCAACAAAGTCTTAAAACCCCTTCTCGCGGAGCAGAAAAAGATCTCTCTCTTACTCCTGTACGTGCCTCTCCCCCGTCTCCCCTCCGCCGCCTCTTCCTTTACCTCCCCCTCTCTGAAAGTTGATTTCATCTGACGTGACAGAGTTGTGGAAGCCACGGGCGGGAGGTGTTACAAATGCTCTGTCACCACGCTAAACATGGCAGGAAGCGTACGCCTCGACAGCTCCTCGGATGCAACTTGGGAAATCGGCGACGGTGCTCTGCCTCGCCGCCGCCTGTTTGACTTCAGCCTTTATCTCTCATTTCAACTACGCTGGCAAACTGTTGTGTGCCTACCCTGTTCAGCTGGCCTAGTTCTGATGCTGGGGAGGGAGAGCTCGCTGGCGGGGAAGCGGTGGCAAGGAAAAGGGAGAGGAAAGGCGAGCGCTGGATGCCGAAGGGAAACATTCCTGGTTCAAATGATGCATAAACAAACCAAACACGGTTCAGTATTTGGTTAAACAGGCCCCTTTTGTATGTTTGGAGTACAACACTAAAACACCATCTACAAACAAGACACATTATCAGAACGGAGAGGAAATAAACAGCAGCTTTTTATGATGAACAGCCAGGATCAACAATGTCAATAGCACTCAAACTGCCGTTTCATTTTAATGTAAATACGGAGTCACTGAAGCGGTGGCGGAAAAAAATAAAGTTAGCCTAATGCATATCACTGCGGAGTATCAAACTTCAATCTTTCCTCTGACTCAACAGTATCGGCAGAAATGAGGGCTGGCTGTAATTCAGCCTTCCTTATAGATCTAATCTCCAAGGCATTATCACACCACTGACTGGATTTGTAAAATCACTGTGTGTGTATGCAGATCACGTGTAATTCAAATTTTTGGTAAGGACAGTGTTTTAGCTCCAGTTGTAGGATTAAATGATGCACTGATAAACAAAAAGAACGTTGATCTTGGATCGGGAGAGTTGTGTCCATAAATATTTATGTTCCTTTGGTTTGGGGCAGTTTTTCACAATTTGGGCTACTGTAGGCTCCTTAGCTTCAATTAAAGGTAATGTTGATGACAAGAGTGTACAATAATATTTTAGACAATAGTGTGCTTCCAACTTTTTAAGAGCAGTTTGCGAAAAGAAGAAGAAAAAGTGGACATAGTCCCCGGGACGTCACCGATTGGTTTGTGGACTGACATTTTGAAGCCTCGAGTTCTGCATTTTGGGCATCGCCATCTTGTTTTTTTGCAACCAGAAGGAGAGGGCGGAGCTAAGTACAACCGAATACTGAATAAGACAGTTTTAGATGACCATAATTATAATTAACCTCCCTGAACTGAAAACACACTGTGAAAGGGTTAAAGTTGTAAGACAAAAACACGGATAACTCCCAGACCGGACAACGCCGTGGTAGCGACCTGTCAATCACAAGGCAGCCACGCCCTAAAGCATCCCCTGCTTTATGGTCTATTTGACTCTAAATGGGACCATAATTTACTAAATGAACATCATGTTTTATTGAAGAAGACTTGAAACTAGCGATTGAAACCATAAAGTCATGTTTACAATGTTTACTGAGGTAATAAATCAAGTGAGAAGTTGGGTCATTTTCTTCTATACAATCAGACTTCTTTTTGCAACCAGAGGAGTCGCCCCCTGCTGGCTATTAAAAAGAATGCAAGTTTAAGGCACTTCAGCATTGGCTTCACTTTTCAGGACAGGAGGTAGCCATCTGATTTGGTGCAGAGGAATTTGACTGACATGCACAGATTCAGGCCTCAAGATACGGTCATATTACGGACGCAATGTCTCAGTTCTGAAATAAATGTCAATCAGAGTGATCGCAGACAGTGAGAGAAACGCTACAGTTTGTAGTCTGGCGATGTACAGTCTGTTGGAGCTGAAAGAAGAAATACATGCTTGAATCCGTCTGTCGTCTGGGCTTCAGTAGACGTACTATAAATGGGAAACGAGCAAATATTATAGTATTGTAACTTTATCGTCACTCATGCTCTTGTGACTGAAAGGGAACAAATCCCTGTAGCCAGGTTCCAAAATCTGGTGGAAAGCCCAGAAGAGTGGAGACTGGAATATCTTATTACAAACGATATTATGCTTCTGTATCAATCAAATATGGCTGGTTCCTTTGTGTTTTACTTTTGGCCATGTAACGTAGATTGGCATTTTGAGAATGGCTTTCAACGATAAGAAAAGCACAGACATTCATTCAGACAAATACAAAGCTATGTCAACATAGCTTTGTATTTGTCATTTTTTTTCTCACTTCTTGTGCGTCAACAAATGTTTCCCAGATATTAAAGTGGCAGTACGGAGTTTATTTTTGGCATCATTGGGCAAAAATTCCATAATAACCTTTCAGCATATTGTAATTCAAGTCTTCTGAGAGATAACTAGACTTCTGCACCTCCTCATGGCTCTGTTTTCAGGCTTTAAAAAAAATCTAGCCCGTGATGGGAGACTTTGACCAATCACAGGTCAGTTCATTGAGAGAGCCTTCCTATTGGCTGTGCTCCGGCCATGTGACCAGAACTTGGCGTTCCTTCACCAGATTTTACAATGGCGTCCGCATCACAAACTTTCTCATTTTACAGCTAAACCGTGCACTACAAGATGATTCTGAAAACATTTGAGGCAAGAAATAGGCATTAACATAACATAATATTGATTCATATTTGATCAGATATTTGCTTTTACTGCTTGTTTTCCTCCGGTCTGTGAAATCTTGCAGATGCCGTTAGGAGCACCAGAGGACACAGATGACACATGATTTTTGTCAGGTTACCTGTTTCATGCACTACTGTCACGATATAGCGACCGTTTTATAAAAATAACTTTTTTAAATCATATTTGGGCCAATCTCGCCTACTTCAGCTTTAGGACTAGAAAATGAGGATTATTGAATCATTCGTCTTTTAGCAGTAAGTGATACAAAATAGCTAAATGGACATTCATTGACGATTCACTGACAATGTTGGGTTGTAATATTACTCCACTAATTCACAAAACAATGCCTGAGCACACGAGGCTACGTGCACAGACACACAGTGAAAGCAGTCTCGTTTCACTGACTCTACACTGTGGCACTGCAGGCACACACACACACACCCACGCACACACACACACACACACACACACACACGCACACACACACTTAGACTGAAACCCTTGGAGGGAGTCTGTTGGCAGCGATATGGAACAGCATTGCCAAACCTCCTCCCAGTTTTAACTTCTTAATGGGCATATGACAGCCAATCTACCTGAATTAATAAACCTCCTAAATATCAATAAAGCCCTGAAAACACGCTGTGGTGCAGTGTGGAAATGTGACAGAATTGGAAGCTGTCAGTCGGTTCTACTGCCATACAGTAAGTGCCACAGTACAGTTCTAGTAGTACTGTCAATGTAAACAAGTCTGACTAAATGTGTTTAATGTGTAATTATTTTTTAGTTGTGTTCCAAGTACTGGCAAAATGCTCAGACCTCCAAGCTTTCCAAGTATGTCAGCATGCCATTTATCGAATATTTCCTCTTACAATTAAACCATTAAGGCAGAGTAAACAAACAGTAAACAACCAATCCATTAGGTTGAAGCTTTGCAGGCTTAACAATTGTTAAGCTGAGTTTTGCACTCTGCGGTTTCAAGCGAGAGGGCATTTGGTAAGCTCCCATTGTGGAGTTTCTTCTGAAGCTTTCTTGAATAGAGGATGAGAAGTATGCTGTGCATTGACCTTGGGCCTGAGCTCTGTAGAAGAACTTGAATGGCTTCAAACGCAGCCGATCACTTTCATGTGGAAGGAATACAGGCTATTATATACAGGTGGTGCATCGGCCATTTTCAATTTAGTGTCAAGGCCTTGAAGTCAAATAACAAATACTTGCTCATCATATATATATATGTATGTATAGGCGACCATTGACTGACTGACTGAACAGTCAATTGAAATGCAACTGGGGGAGCTGAGCAGTTAGACCACATTGAAGCAATTCAATTAAACTGGGCATTTAGCAGACGCCTTTTTAAGAGCGAATAAGTACATTTCTTTAACTTATTAAGCAGCCAATTGAACGAGTGCAAAAGAAACAAAACGGTATCATTGCAGCAGATTATGATACAGTACAAAATAGTACAAGAGAAAGAGAAGCATCCACCTGCCCTTCCCCCAATACCAACAACAGCCTAAAAAATAAAGTATTCTCCTTTTTGTACCCCCTAACACTGCAGTCCAGGGGAACACAAATTAAATACGGTAGTTCACAATGAGCGCGTTGCTGGACCCGACAGGACACGTCACACAATATTAACAAGTATGTTTTATTTAGTGTATGAATGGGTCCTCTTCACGGAGCCGGCCGCCATGTTTCTACAGTAGCCCAGAAGGGACAGACCAAACACTATTAACTTTTCCTGCTTGTGCCAGAGTCGATAATGTTACTCAATCCTGACGCCGCCGCTCTCTCTCTCTCTCTTGCTTCACCACTCATTTCCCACGTACAAACACACTCTAAGCACTGGCTCTGCTACAGATGACCTACGCTACTCAACTGGTTCTAGAGAGGGCCATTCGCGTCGACCGTGGTTCTCTTACACGGGAGAGGCTTCAGATGGTTTCAATCTGCAACCTCACCGCTAGATACCACCAGATCCTTCACACTGCTCCTTTAGGCCTATTATGAAAGGATGGGGAAGGTGAACGCTGAGCAGAGGCATGTTTTTTGTAGAGTGGTATATCGTCAGCATAAAGCATTATATGTCGTTATAGCTGCTCTGGAACTAATGTGGTCAGCACAGCTACAACTGTAAGACTGCCTCCAATCACATTCTCCAAGCTGAACCAGGATTACAAATCCTGCTCTCTGACTTTGAGCCTTTGTAGCCGAAATATGTCCAATATATACAGCCTATTTAAGTCTAAAAATATAAGTTCATCCTTTACAAGCAAATACAATATGGTAGAATTTCTTCCAAATTACAAAAGATAATTAGTACACTCTTCTCTTTCAATTTGCCTTGTAGTGCTGAAACAGGTCGAAGAGACGACCTGATTGGATTCCGAGGGCTTAGCTCTCCAGCGAGAGGCGGTGTGTTGTTCTGCTCGGTAACAAAAGGTTGCGTGCTTGTGCTCTGGAGGAATTCAGATGTGGAGGAAAGAAAGACAGATAAAAGGTGGGAAAGAGCAAGGATAGACTGAGAGGGGAGCTTCAGAGCTGTGTACTGACACTCTTACGGTTATTTAGAAATGCATGTGCGAGCCTGGATATACAAGTGGGGGTCGAAGCACTGCTACTTCCCTAAAATTCTACTGAAATGAAAGCTCCTTGTGTAAAGGCTGAATAAAACTGAATAAAAATCAAAAGAGTTAATAGCTCTCTATGAGCAACAACAACAAAAGAGATGCAGAGAAAGAGAGAGTCGGACAGTGCTACTGAGAAATCCTGGTGTGTTTACTTCTCGTCACAGCGGGATCTCTCAACCAGGGGAGGAGGAAGGGTGTGATCAGCAGCCAGGCTGGATCTCAATAATTCAGGCCGGTCTGCTCCTCACCTCCGCCTGCTTCACGCAAGCCAGAACACTTCCAAATGCCCAGCTTGGGCTCGTGTACTGCACCATCGCCAGGCGAGGTGACACACTGTACATCCAGTTAGCCTTTACACCGTGCACGGGAACAACCAACGACACAGGTCACGGCTGCTGTTGCAGCTCGAATACTGCAGGCCTGGTTGGGGGTAATCGGAGAGGTGAGTGATTGTGGGTTGACACGCCTCAGCCCTCCAGCTCTGTCAGCCGATTAAATATTATTGTTTGCTGCTTTCAGAACATTAGCTGATTACTCCACAGGCTCCACTTACGCAGTGCTTTATGGCCGACAATGAGCTTAAATCATTGCCGTAATGCTGGCGTAATTCAACGTAATGATTGTTTTGCAATTTTACATGCAGCTGAGGTATGATACTTCCCTGCGAGTATTGTGATGCTGAACAGATGCTGCGATGACGACTCAACTTGGTTCCAAATACTGCTGGGGGATGCAGAACTACACCTGTCTTACTGACCTAAATCAAAGTAGGCGTTGTGATCAGACCTTGTAAAATCCACGCTTTTTATTCAATCTTTGTTCTTGTGTCAGAGGAGGACATTTTCATGAAGTTGTTTCACAGAAATCCAGAAATAAAACTTTTGTCTCTGAGAACTTTGTGCTCTCTGGACTTTCCCAGCACTATCTTGTCAACATCTCACTGGGTGGTGTTTCACAATGACATTGATAGCTTTATAGTTTCTATAATGAAATGGATGAATTCAGATATGGCAGCAGGCAGTTTGTACCGTACAGTGTACAACAAAAGCACACCAGACAAATCCAAACTGAAACGCTCAGAACTTCAATAATTGCGGCAGCAAACTGCAGCAAATGTCAAATCAAACCGCCCGTCAATTCTCAGCAACATGAACAAAACTCGCTCTATGCCTGGTTGCATTCCCTGAGGGTGTATTCTTCCTCTTTCAGAAGAGGAAAAACAAAGACCATTGTGAGAATATCCACTCGCTAATTTGAAAAGCAAACTAAACAGCGAACACGGCTGACTTGATGACAGCTGTCAGTGTGACAAGAGGTATTATCAGGTGGGATTTAAATTGTTATGCTGGAGGCAGCCAGGCGGTGTCCAGAAGGGATTTGAAAAGACAAGGTTTGGGAGGAGGGAGGATGTTTAGTGGCTGTCACTCAAACATATATCGTATTTCTACCAGGCCTTTATGTAAAAGTTTCTGTGCTGAATATTCATGAGGTGGAACTTAAAACGGCCCCGAAAAAATGGTAAAAACAAGAAGTACGCCACGAGCAATTATATAACAAAGGTAAACACTGGTTCAGCGTACAGTAGCTGCAAACAGGGCAAGTTTTAATTTTCACAGTTACTATAATTGCTTCAGGGAGCAGCCGTGGCGGTAAGAGAGGAAACACTGGGTCTGTTATGACTAAATACTTTAAGCTTAACACAAGGGCAAGGGTACCGTAGATCTCATGGCAGCATGAAGGACTGTTTAGAACAACATTCACATTATTCTTTCCAACAGAAAGTTGCAGTATGACAGGATCAGAAGCCTAAAATATCCATCCATCAAACACCACCAAGAGAACACTTTCCAAATCAACTGAAGAGGAAGTAATGAATTTGAAATGTGATAGACTATAAGTAAGCTTTTAACCAGGACTGGAGCGAGGGAGTGAAAGCAATCGGATAATGAGCTTCGCCAATGAACCAAAGTGTGAAGCCTGTTTGTTTGTGGTCTCACAGTGTGCTCCTTCAACCACAGACACCGATCCACAGAGGTCAGACAGCTGTTGTGTCTGGAGGAAACACAAAGTCTAACAGAACTGTTGGATTTTCCAATTAGTCATCTTACGTTACCAAGACAACACAGGTAAAGCAGCGATGGACCAAAACAGATAGGACCTCCTATTTTAAATCCAAAGTGGTAAACGCAACACATCCAGTCAAATATGGAGACACTTTGGGTTTCACACATTGCCAGGAAAGGCAGAGCTAGACATCACGGCTAAAGCTGCATGCTGACTCTGTCATGGGCAGGAAACGTTATCGTATCGCGGTAACGTGAGGTCAAGCCGGCCGTCGCTCTCATCTCCGTGGTCAAATGGGCCGATGCTACAACTGTAGAGCACCCACATACTGGCATTTATGTTAAATGCATTCAAACGGCCCTGATGGAGCTGACCATGGATGTATAAAGAGAACGGAGCTAACGGGAGAGCTAGAGACGGACTTGGCGAAGTTAGCGGAAGTATACACGTGTGACCAAATCTGATTTTCAAAATAAGGTGTCAACAAAGGGAACTGTATATACAAAATACATTTATGGAAATAAGATTAACTTTAAGTGTATGTCAAAACCTTTTCCCATGGTCTAGTGTTAAAAAAGTTATCGCAATATATCGCAATATCAAATCGCAATACTTGTAGACTCGCAATACATATTGAATCGACACCCAAGTATTGTGATAGTATCGAATCGGGAGATCGGTGTATCGTCCCAGCCCTACCCAATAACTATCTGAGAGGTGACAATCGGGGTAAAAAAAAATTCTTTGCAACTACTAATTGCTTTGAGCACACAGTAATATTTGAAGGCGACTAACTTGAATCTTCTCTCGTCTGGAATATGGCAGCAGGACAGTAAGACAGTAAGAGGACACTGTTCTGTGGCATGTCACTGTGTGGTCACTGACCCCTTTTGTCCAACAATATAAGACTGAAATACCACTAAGGGGATCGAATTCTCTCATTTCTGCACACTTGAAACAAGCTAAAAAGGCAGCCTAACAAGGGTAAACACTGATGAGGCAAAAGCCTGTGAGCACCGTCAGCCATATGCCAGCCTCCGCCTACACTTCCCAGCAGGCTCTGCCCTCTTCTTGCAGACCTGTTTGCTGACTGCTGCCAACGCTTCACTGGCAGGAATCTTCTGCAAGACGTGCATCCAGTCAGCACAACAGTCCGACACCTTTATTTCACTGTGCGCTCATCTGCAATAGCACAGCGGATTAAATGGCATCTCTCACATAATCTTTGTGGCGCTATGATAATATAAAGTGCTTAAGATTAGAGTACTTACATAATCAAAACAATTAGACCAGCCTATTACATGCTAATATCCCCTAATCACCATGTGAAACCATCTCCGTGAACAAGGTTTCCAGCCCTTGCAGGATTTAACTCTTTTTTTTATTATTCTCTCTCAAGTGCTTTGCCATTGATAATCTATTTCAAATAGGTTCTCACATTCAGCATGTACAGCATATAAAGTCAATATGGCGCTCTGCAAGAATTGTCACTTTAGAAATAGAGCAGCCCTACGACTTCCAACAAAGACGATTCAGAGGTGAAATCCAGTAGGCTGGCGCAGCGAGCGGCTTACCCTGTGTTCTTATCTCTTGGCAGAGCAAAGCCGAGTCGCTCGGTGCCACATGGCACCCGGATACACAGCGAGACACAGTCACACACACTCACACACACCAACACACACCAACACAGACACCAACACACATATAGACACACGTTGGCTCTTATGATCTGTTCCCCAAAAGCACTTCCGCAGGTTCAAAGGAGTCAGTAGCAATGAATCAGGGGCTGGAGCCAGGTTTCGCTCCGTTATATCAGGGTACAAGCTGCAAGTGTGGTTGTTTCCTCTCGCTTTTTGTTATCTGATCTAAATCTGGCTGTGTTGTCTCTTTGTAAACTCATAGATAATCTGCATCATGGTGAACAAAGATGTTTTTTTGTTTATTATTCAAAAATGATGGGGGCAGCTGAGCAAGAAGCTCAGTGACAGGTAGAAGAACTGGTTGCAGCTTTCACATCCTGCATGAAGACCAAATATCCAACTAGCATGATGAAATAAAATGATGATTACAAAACGTACAGAAGCTAAAGCAGAGAGGCAGTGTTGTAAAAAATCCTGTCTAATGTTTAGTGGGATGCTCTGTTGACCTTCCATGGATGAAAAAACTAAACTAAAGCCTCCAACAGTAACACCGGTGTCACCTTCCATAGTGGCGGCTGAGCGGTAGTGGCAGGACTGAATGGGCTCCAACCTCACACCAGAGGGAGTATTTAGAGGAGGAGGGGGAGTACATTAGCGGAGCTAATTAGGATTATTAGCAGGACGTATTTTATTCAGCTGGGACTAAAGCAAATTGCTGTAAATGAGTTCAGAATTACTGACAGCCAAAGTGCACATCCACTTCTTTTTTAAAGCCAGTATGTACGTATGTATGTGAGAAGCGGTGTTGGTACATGCCTGACCTCGGAGGGATTCAGCGATGCCAGTGATGTCATGTATCAGCCCGTTCTCATTCACAGGGCGTCAAATACCGAGGCTTTGCTCCAGCTGTCGGCGTTTGATACCAAAGCTTAACGCACCCTTTAGCGTCGGTAAGAGATGCACCAAGCGTTCCATCAACTACATTCATAAACTCATCCACACGAATATTAAACGCTCTGGGAAAGTGCGACGAGAGTGCGGTGACGTAGTTTAAAGACTAAAAGAGACACACGATGTGGCGAGAGGGGAGGTAGATGGGTCCAACAAACACAGGGCTTTCATCCAAGAGACCGCTGTTCGTGTCACGTTACAATCAGCTGTTTGTATGTGTTCACAACGTTCAGCATCATTTTCACCGTACAAACGTAGTCGTTTTAAGCCCAACCAAGTTGTTTTTTCCTAAACCTCACTATAGTGGTTTTATTGCCTGCACCTAAGCAAGTATTGTTGTATAATTCACAACGTCAAGCACATGTTTACTACGACTAAAAAGTGACGCTGAGGGGTCTGACAAAGCGTGAGTATGTGACGAGTTGGGATGAGAACGTGTTTGTAAAGTGAAAATGAAACTTAACCATTAGCTGTTTGGTCATGCCCCTTGTTCCCGTCCCATCTCATTTTCACTTCACAAATGTAGTCATAATAAGCCCAACCATGTTGTTTTTTACTAAACCTACCGAAAAGTGACGCAGAGGGGTCTGACCAAGCGTGAGTGTGTGACGAGTTGGGATGAGAAACGTGTTGCACGTGTGATTCGAAATGACGTGTGAAGTTTTGTGAAGACTAATCAGCAGCTCAAACACGACAAACAATGATCTTACAGGATTAACACAGCTTAGGTCTATAATCACAGGCCCTTCTCCCAGCAGACATTTTGGCTCATCAATGCAGGGAAAGCACAGGTGGAATTAATGACATTACCGACAGCTCCATTCCATTCAGTAAGTTCCAGTAAAGCCATGTCACTGAGTGAGCACTGACAATACCAGAGTCCTGGAACCGGCTCACCTAAATGGATTGCAGCCAACAATATTGTTATCATTTAGTTCATTTTGGCTTATCAGCGCCATGTCATCAATACGTAGTCGAACGACAGACACTACAATCTCAAAGTTAAAGTGCCTGCTCCGTACGGAGTCTCAGCTCAGAGCAGCAGGAGTCAGATTTCACCCACGGGACGAGAGAGAGTTTACAGACAAGATGATGGCGCAGGATTTGGTGTCATGGCGAAAAGCAAAAGCACCTATTTGGCAATATTTTGGATTTATACCCAACGCTATAAGAGAACCGTAACGTTAATGAGGCAATCGCCGTGCGGAGGACGGAGCGTTTGCAGCCGGTGTGAACAGCGCCTCACAGCGAAAGCTGACCAGACACACAGCCGTCGACGTTAAAGATCAAAATAAGCGCTCTACAGATATAGAGCGCCGTCTTTTCTTGTAAAATATCCGGTGTAATCGGGACCATCGGTGTTGTTACAGGTTTATTAACTGGTGTGAAGATTTCCTCACAGTGACCCCCCTACACCATACGCAGCATGAAGTTAGTGCTGGCATACAGTCATCACTATTAAAGTGCAAAGTCACATAAGAAAGATGGAAAAACTCTGATATGATGACATGACATTCTAAAAGGGCAGGTCAAAGAGAAATCTATCAACCATATAAAACCAGGTATTCATATATATATATATATATATATATAAAATCCTCAACTGATGTGTAATTGTCTGCTGCTCAGTGTTTCTCTCATATTCTCCAAAGCAGTAAGGGTGATGGCAAGAAAGCCAGCCAGCTAATAATACGTGTAGAAGAAAGCCCTTGATGAGATCCAAGGGAATTGAGGCGAGGAGAGGGGTAGCAGACTCATATCAAACGCCAACGCTCCCTGCCACACCGTGTCTGCAGCTTGGCGTATCTCCCCCGTGTTTACGGTGGGGGAATAGTCTGAAGCCGTGCTGAATGTCGTTGAAAGAGAGCCTTCAACGTGACAACAATGCGCGTCCTGCAGTAACAGCTAATGCCTGGCACCTCTAACTAAATCATTTCATTTAGAGCCTCTGATGTGCAGACAGAGGGGGGATGTAAAATGCATTTCCACGCCAAGCCTCTCAATCGCTCGCTGTCCTTGCGAACATAATGAACAGATTACCGTTTGCACCCTTGTCACATGATACGTCTCTGACAAGTGGCTGGCACCTTGCGGGAGATGCTTTCACTGCGTGTCCTCTCGTTGCAGACTGACTGAAAGTAGTTTAGCAGCCACAGGAAATAAAACAACTTGCTAATTAGGGGAGCAATGGGCCGAGGCAGACAGTATTGCCTGAGTGGATGGCTCGGGAGATGGAGAGGTTGAAATGCCAAGTGTCTATATGCCAGCACCCTTAGGCCAACGTCCTGCAGACACCGCAAGTCTACACCCAATTTAACAATTACTCTCTCTGTCCTGACTGGGGTTAATAAAATGCTAACAATCTCAATATCCGTGACGGCACTTTGCTAACTACCTCCCCTCTAGTTAAATTCAGCTTCTCTTGTCCTTTTTCTCTCCCACAGAAAGAGACCGTAACTCCTGCCTAGGGTTAATCAGGAGGATTGCTTATTAAGGAGAAGCTCTCGGGTGCTTCCTAAATTGGGGGAGAGGACAGTCTCGCCAGTGCGATAACTGCAGATTTATGTCAGAATTGGGTGTAAATAGCTGCACTCCCCTTCTTTAATTAAGCGAGCACATTTTCCAGTCCTTTCGTCTCGCGCGCTGACCGCTCCGGTTCCCTCGGCTGAGCAGATGTTAGCTTACAAAGCAACTCGGCCATGTGTGGGACGGCGCACGGAGGAGCCATTTCAGTGCTCTCCCAAATGTTCACACGGCTGAAAATCTCACTTCCTATATTTCTGCATGGGTTTGATAGGAGAGCAGAAATGTCACTTTATTCTACATGTTTTGTTCTCCGCTGCCTTTTTTGAACTAGTAATTCAGTCTGTTTGCAACTGTCAATGAGTAGTCATCCAAAATGATACATGGCAGCAAATGTCAAATTACCTCTCAGTGTCAGATCAAGCCGAGCGCACAGGCAAATGGAAATGTTCTACGAGAGCGTAATATCACTTTAAAAGACTGCCGACTCTGTACTTTGAAGACAATTCCATCCGTGGCCTCTCATCTCCCCGCGTTCTATTTCTGATGCTCCAAAAAAAGGTGCACGTCCCAACAAACTTTACACTTTCTCTTAGCTGTGCGGCTGTACTCGTATCTGCCAGGGAGAGAGAAATACCTGAGACGAGAGGTGGAAAAAAAAAAATGCTCTTATGCAGTTCATGAGCCGGTACTCAGCGTTCACATTCAGCATTCAATTTCCATCACTGATAGCGTTGCTATTGATTCAGAGTTTGCCCTATGCTCGGTGTGGGCCAGACACAACAGATCCTGGGGTTTGGGAGCTGTCAGTCAAGGTAATCCAGGAGTCTTCGTCGGAGCCTGTCAGGGTGAAGAGTACAGCTTCACATTTCCCTCAAACAAGCAGGACGACAGAACGGCCCTAAAAGCTGTCTGAGAGGAGAGGAACGCTCCTCAGAGGAAACACAGCCAGACCAAACAGACAAGAAAAACAAACTCCTGTGAAAGTAGCTTCCACTTTATTTCCCTTTACTTCATCTGAGTTAAATAAACACTAATTAATGCTTTGGGCCAACAACAACAAATATAGCATTTAATATGAGGTCATATCGCATTTTAAAACAGTCAATTATTTGCAGCCTGTTCACAGAAAAATGCGTATAAATAACACGATAATGCGCAAGGCATTTAGCGTGCAATAAGAGCGCCTTTCTTGATTTTCACGTGTCATTTGTACACCGTGTAGTCTGTACTGAATGCAATGTAAACGCATCCGTGTAAATATGCTACGCTCAGAGCTAGTGACGAAGAATAAAAAGCGAGACAGACTGCTTAGGGCGGGTGGGAGACTAGTGGAATGGGTCCAACAAACACAGGACTTTCAACCAGGAGACTGGTGTTTTGTAAGTTATGTTTAGTATTGGTTTTTAGTGACAAGTTTGTGACGTGCGTTCCGTACTTCTGTTACATTGTTTCCATGCATATTTTACATCCTTATTTTAAGGCCAACCATGACGTTTTTCCTAAACCTAACTAAGGGTTTTTTGTTGCCTAAACCTAATTGCGAACGCTACCGTAGTTTTGTTGCGTGGTTGTACAAATGACAAGCTTTTGAAAAGCCTAAAATGCGTCGCCATGACTCACAGAATGTCCTTCTAATGTCGTGCTATTTATACACCTTCCCATGAGGCTGGCTTGTTATTTGAGGTTTCCTCAGCAGGTTTTTCTCTACCTCTGTTTGCAAATGGTCTAGTTTTGACTTGAAGAAATTATGCATTAAATCTCTTACCCTGCACTTTCAAAAGGTTGTGTTGATACTGCAGCTGAGGGTGCAACACTTCTTAATGTTTCCCTTCCTTCTGATACAAATCTGATAATGTCGATACGAAATACAAAAAAGCTGCAATCTTCCACTTCCACAAGTGATGACATGGATGTGCCTTACAAAACTGATCCCAGGGGCATGCGGCCAATATGTTGCTCACCTGAGACAACTATTAGAACATTGGTACAACGGCAGTTTGGCTGAACCCGATGGATTTAAAGAAACAAGATAGGTGAAAATAAGCAGGCAGAATTTGAAGGCACATTTTGTTATTGTGAATATCCTTGTTTTCTCCACATCATAGCGGTTCACGTTAGTACGGCGTATACAGTAGGTTACATCCTGAAATAGATGCGAACAGTCATCTAAAAGAGCGCGGTGTGAGCTGCAGTTCAGAATTCATGAAAGCCTGTGGTGTGGCTGTAGATACAGACACAAATAGAAACAGACACGCATGCATGCCGCATACACCGGCCACTCCACAAAATAAAAGGGCTTTATTGAGCTGATAAGGGACGGGTTGGTCTGCCACGGCTGTGGGAGCATTTAACCCCCACCACCACCACCATAGATATAAATGAGAGATGGGATCACTGGGATGGCTCCATTCACAACACTCCCACTTATCTGCTGCAATTAACATTAAAAGCCCCCCCAACACAAATAAATGAAAACATGAGTGCCTCTAAATATGAATGCCACCGTATGTCATGCTTTGGGCTCCGTAAGCTCGTCTGTGTTGGCCCGCGTGTGTGTGTGAGCTTGCCATTTGTTATCCGTGTCCCACAGAGGGAATGGGGGTGTTGTGAAAATCAGTGTTCGAGCAAGTGAGCTCAGAGGGGAAATCCACCCCAGAGGTTCAAAGAGCAATTAAAAGTCAACGGATCTCTCCGGCAGCCGAGTACTGAGTTTCTCCACCTATTCTCAGAGCCTCATGCACCGCGGTGGAAGGAGTACGGGGGGGTGGGAGGGGAGGATGACACAGGGGGTTCCACGCCATAATTTTCCATGAGTGATGAACTGTGAAATGCAACAAAAGCCCCCATTACTGGAAGAGGGATTTGAAGCCCACAGAGCAATCAAAGAGAAAAGGTGGAGTAAAAATGCCTTCGTCAAATAAAATACACGAGAGAAAGAAAAAAAAAATGTCTGTGTCATATAATTCACACTGTGAAGTCCCGTATGCTCGGTTCGTATTATGCACCGGTCTTCAAATCCAGTGAGCGCAGTGAGCGTTTAACAATGAGACAATGTGATATTTCTGGGTGACTAGTAGTCAATAGCGAGAGCCTTTAAGATATTCAGAGGCTAAATCTGAGCTATGAGAGATCATTCCTCCCTTGACTTATATTCAATACTAATTTTCTGGGAATTCATCATGTCAGTATCTGGAAACCGAAGCTGAATGACAGTGAAATACAATGTTTTTGTTTCCCAAAATGAAACGTTAGCCCTTCTCCTATTGACGTCATTCTCATACGTGCGAGAGAATATTTTTTCACTTTCACAGTCTAGAGTTTTACATCTAAATACAGGGGGAGAAAAAAACATCTATTCTTCAGCTTCTCCAAGCTCTCCTCTCCATACTTTATGGCAAAGGAGGAAATGTTTTGCTCCAAACTTTGAAAAAAAAAGAGTCAACAGAAAACCCTGCGGGATGCTGGAGTCAAGGAGGCCCCCTGTTATCTTGTTATGGCAGCGTAAACGGTGAGGCAACACTGAACGCCTTGATGGAGCCCAGATAGACGAGTCACACACACACTCACACAACATCACAGCAACACCTGATGTTGTCTGCTTTCCAACTTTACTTTTTGCAAAACTTTTCTCCCTGGAAATAAACATTTCCTCCTGTTTGCACTTTTTAAAAACAATACTTTCTCATTTCCATTCATACTTTAAAGGTGCAGTGTGTAGGATTTGGTGGCATCTAGCGGTGAGGTGAGGAGATGGCAACCAATCAGCGAGCTACGGTGGCCCGACACAAAAACGCGAATGGCCCTCTCTAGATGAATTTGGAGCAGAGCCAGTGCGTGTGTATGTAGGATGTGAATGATGAAGCAAGAGAGAGAGAGAGCGGCGGCGAAGTAATGTTATCGACTCCGGCCCAAGCAGGAAAAGGTAACAGTGTTTGGTTTGTCCGTTCTGGGCTACTGTAGAAACATTGCGGTGTAATATGGCGTACTATGCGAAGACGACTCGCTCCCTATGTAGATATAAACGTCTCCTTCTAAGCTAACAAAATCACAACAATTCTTATTATCAGGTGATTATACACTAAATAAAACATACTTATTAATAGTATAATCCATTTCTGACAATAGATGCCCCTAATTGTTGCACACTGTTCCTTTAAACCATGAACATCACTAAATATTCATGTGGTGGTCATGTTAAAGGTGATAATGCTGCTGTCGATGATGATGATAATAGCATAGAAAATAGAGAACAAGGCAGGTAAAAGCAATATTCACTACAGCAATGCTAAACCTCACCCGCCTTAGTTACTGTTGCTACACGATTAATGAAGTAGATAAAAAAAAACCCCTCCTGGAATCCGTTCAACCTCAAAAACAGATGAATGTGGTATAAGAATACTGTTTCCTCACTCAGTCTTACTCAGACTAGACTATGCAAGGCTGGGCCACAACATGCCCATAACAAGAAGTGTGGTTTTCTTTTGCCAACACCTGCTTAATGGACTTCTCTTGAGCTTCGCCTGGGCCGGCTGACAACTCTGTGTTAGCGCCTGAAGACCAGGAAGAACGAGCGGTTGGAGGAAATAAGAAAATGATAAAAATTCAGACAGCGCCCCGACGCTCATGCAAAGTTTATGGCACAGGATGGGTCGGGGAGAATGTGATGAGATCCTCCCGTGACCGGCGGTGTGTATAACCTTCACATTGGGCGGAGAGATACAGTCTGACAGTTCTCTGCTGTGTTAGACAATATCCGACCTATTCTCACTGCACTGGTCGTGTTTCAGCTGAACGTATCAAGCTACAAGATAAAAAGCTTGTTATGGGTTCAGATTAGGGGAACCGCATGGAGGGGGGATAAATTATATATTCATGTTTCAGTTACAAGTTAGGAAAACCAGCATGAGTGCATCATTTAAAGCTGAAGTAGGCGAGATTGGAGAAAATTTGATTTGAAAAAGTTATTTTTATAAAACGGTCGTATTTTAGAAAAAATATCAAATGTCATCCATTTTTGTAGTCGGTTGAATCCGTGGTTAGGTCTGTTTTACCAGTGAAACTTAAAACAAGGCTTCATACTTAAAGCTGAAGTAGGCGAGATTGGAACAAATATGACAAAGTAGTACATGAAACAGGTGATCTGAAAAAATCATGTGTCCTCCTTTGCTCCTAACGGCATCTGCAAGATTTCACAGACCGGAGGAAAACAAGCAGTTAGAGCTGATCTAAGGTCTGCTGTCCATCTGCTGTCTTTGAGAGCCGGCTGTCAATCACTTGCGAACTCCGACCAAACGATCAAACTAGGCAGCGCTGATCAAATATGAATCGATATCATGTTACGTTAATGCCTATTTCTCTCCTCAAATGTTTTCAGAATCATCTTGTAGTGCACGGTTTAGCTATAAAATGAGAAAGTTTGTGACCCGGCAGCCATGTTGAAATCTCTTGAAGGAACGCCAAGCACCAGTCACATGACCAGAGCACAGCCAATAGGAACACTCTCTCTTTGAAATGACCTGTGATTGGTCAAAGTGTGTGATAGATTTTTTTTAAAGCCTGAAAACAGAGCCATGATGAGGTGCAGACGTCTAGTTTTCTCTCAGAAGACTTGAATTACAATATCCTGAAAGGTTATTATGGAATTTTTGCCCAATGATGCCAGAAATATACTGCCTACTGCCACTTTAATATTACTGCATTGCATGATATTTCCCTTTGGACTACGATGAATGGCATTGGGGTGAAATGCCTGCCCGCAACGCATCCATCACATGCATTGAAGAACGTTTTCACTGACCAATGTTGATTGATGCACCATCACACACGTCTGTGTGGAATCCTGAGGAGATTCCACGCAGACATGTCGCCCTAATTATCGCGAGCAGCGTGAGCTTTCCAGATGGTTTCCTAATAATATTTTGTTTAGTGTCCTGTAGTAATTTGTCTGTAGGCCCATTGATCTGTTGCAGCAGGAAGGTTTGGACCGGTTTCAGACAGCCTCTCTAGCAAGAATAAATTAAAGTTCAAATGCAGCTTTCAACCAACTGCAGCACTTCTGTCATGAGTGAAGACTAAACCAGCCTACATTTCTTAACCAACGTAGAACTGCAATTAATAGCCCGGGCTTTTATCTGCTTTAATCACTCAACTCAAACGGTGTATATTTGGGAAAGCCGTCCATATGAGATAAGCCTTAGTTCCTTTCACACAAAACTCAGTCTCAGCAAATATGGGAAATACTATCACATTGTTTATTTAGCAGTATGAGAATTGCTTCTATAAAAGAAATAGGCTTTCGAATCAGATTTCAATTACGAATCATTCATTTGTAAAATTAACTCAACGACTGAATTGTGGAGAATCTAGGTCAAATAAACGCATCTAATTGAGACCTGCATTTATTTGTCAAAACGTGTAGCCACACCCAGTGAGTAAAAGGTATGCTGTTTTCACACTGTCACATTATTTGCTGACCAATCATCAAATGCTGCTGGCAAGGTCTGATGTCGATGCTGCATTGAATCGAAATCGTATCGTTGTCCAAATGTATAGTATCGTATTCAAACTTTTACACCCCTAGAGACCGGTGTTCAAGACTGGTGTTGTGTTTTGTAAGTTACATTAGTGACGTTTGTCATGTGTTTTTTAGTGACGTTTGTGACATGTTTTCGGTGCTTATGTTAGGCTGTTTCTATACATATTTTATTTAGTTTAAGTACATATTTAAAGGCCAACCATGACGTTTTTCCAAAACCTTACTAAGTGGTTTTGTTGCTTCAACCTAACTGCGGGCATTACCATAGTTTTGTTGTGTGGTGTACAAAAGGCTAAAATGCTTCCTCATGCCATGTGTAATGTCAGTGTAATGTCATGCTATTCATACGCCTTCCCGTGAGATCCGGTTGAAGAGGCTAACGTTAACTACACAATACATAAACTAATTGGACCCCAAATGTGATGCTAGCCCCAAACAACAACATAACATTAGCAAGGGCATATCAGCTACATTACCATCTTCACCATATCACAGCTGCTGGGTGATCTCAAGCCATACATTGTCCTTTATTTGGTTGCTGAGGTTCCGTGTGAATTTTTTGGACAAAAATCAGCTTCTGGTCTTGTTGAAATACTACAGTGTATTTTATGGCTCCCTCAGATGATGAAAAGTGCTCTATCCATAAAGGAGCGTGTTATCCGTCAAGTGCAATAATGAAGCAGTGTAGTGTTTACTACCTCAACTTCAAATTGAAATTGTTTGTTGAGGGTTGATTAGACTAATTAAATCACATAAAAAGAGCCTGAATTCCCTTGAGCCCAGATTAAGATCATGTGTGAACAATTCAGTGAAGTCTCAAACGCTGCCTGTTGGTGAATTATGCAGAAACAAGAACTCCAGCCTTGTTTTGCACTCCAGATAGCCATCTCTAATCAAACAAAGAACAATGACTTATGCTGCAAGAATTAGTGAATTACACACATCTTTCCTTTTAGCTTGTTTTGGTCCTTATCCTGGGCCAAAAATTTCAATAAACCTTTGATTTGGTTTGGTCTGGTAAAGATGAAAGACGACACATAAAATGGATTGAGTTGACTCAATCTTCTAATATAAAGCAGCTCTATTGAATGAGTAATTAGTTTGTCACTGCTGGTTACTTGCTACTACATTCCTGAATCTGACCTTTTTTTTAAAAGTCAGCCACAAGGTCTGAAAAGCCACCTTTGTGCTTGCTTTTGCAGTTTCGCCTTCTTAATAGCCAAACAATTGTATGAGACAGAATGTCACAGACAACACTGTAGGACTGCAAAAAAGCCACCGTCTCTTTTCTCTCACTCTCGCACCTCCTCTAACCCTTACACTGACTGTTACAATATGAAATGAGACATATTGCTGCTGACAGCGCACTCGTTTCTCAAGGAAATGTCAGCGCGGAGCCTGTTGAGAGTGTGGGGCGGACGGGGCACAGGGGGGGGGAGTTCAGACGCTTTATCTGTCTGAATCCTCTAATCAGGATCAGCTTAGGAAAAGGTCCGATTTGTATATCGCAATGTAAATCCACGGGAGCTCGCGGAACCCCAGGCCTTGCATTTATTGGACAAAACCACTAGAAAATCCCCTGTATGGTGCTCGGATGGCTTCTCCGATATTATGCTGATCATGGAGGCAGCATATTGAACATGTTGTGGCTCTAATTAATTCTAATCATGAGTGTTGCTTGTCTATATTGAAGCATACAAGCCCTTGCGAGCTACAATCGTTTTCATTGGACTTTTCCAACAGTTACATGCAACGCCCTATATAAAGGTTGGGGTTTCCTTTGGGCATTGGGAATCTTTGAAAGGGCTCATGAACAATGCAACATCTAATGACTTCTGCAAAAAAGGGGGGAGTTATATTAATAAAAATGAAACTAGACAAAGGTCAAAAAATTAAACTCTGGCCAAGTTCAACACCTTAAAGCTGACAAAACAACAAACTAACAAACAAAACCTAGAGTTCTACATATAATTTAGCTGCAACCGTCCCTCCCACTGCAGAGAAGCGAGTAGCACTGTTAGCATCTCAGCCTGATTTCAACTGGAATATACCATCTGCTCAGGTAAGCAAGGGGGTGAGTTAAACAGTTAGTATTCAAAAACTGTAAAATAACTAATCACTAAATAAAGACTTAAGATATTTAAATATTTCTGACATCTAACGTTAGCTATGAGCACACACAATGGGACACAAGAGTGTCATCTATTGTTTAACAGTTTTACCATTCCTACACTTGACGGAGCCCAGCCCCTGCTGAGGGACTAGAGCGATACACACCTGTTTCCACCATCACTAGATGAGCAGATGACAAAAAACACACCTCACACCTGATCTTCATCACAACATTTTTAACTTTTTTAGCACCTCACTGAAGAAACTACACCACTGGAACGACACTGTGTTCTTTGTTAAATTAACTGGTTTACCTGCCAAAACACAGTGCTAAAATTAATCATGTAACACTTAAAAAACTGATAATGTTGGATCTATAACAGACGGTATATTAGGGCCATATAGGTTAAAAAAAAAAATTAAATTCTGAGAATATGAAGTCATAAATTTCCAAGAAAAAACTTTGAAAAAGTGTGTGCAAAACTGTGGTAACTCCAGCCACCATCTATGAGAAAATGACCCTACTTGTCTTATTCAGCTTTCGGTTGTACTGAGCTCCACCCTTCACCTCGTGTCACTCCTGGTTACAAAAAGCCAAGATGGTGATGGCCAAAAGTATTCTAGAAATTACAGGAAAGTAGAGACAAACTTTTATTTCAGCACAGTTACACTAAAAACCAACTGTTGATGAGACTCTGAACACACTGACCGCGGTAATGAAATTTTCACAAAAATGGTAATTTTCCATTTCACTCCACTATTTTCCCGAATTCTTTTCTTGTAAATTTACAACTTAATAATCTTGTGAGCTTTTTTTTGTAAATTTGCCACGTTAATATCAGAGAATATCAAAGTTTTTCTCGTAATTTACGTAAATTTACAGCCGTTTTAAAAAATCTGAATACATTTTTGAACTTGTCGATTTCTCTTTGCTATATCTTCCTGCAGTACTTGTGTGCTGTATTTTATTTAGCTCACAGGTATACTGCACCATCCATCAACCATATATACTACACTGTAGCATTTTTTGCATCAGCAAATGGTACGCATATATGACCCAAAACATTCCCAACATCAGTAAATGGCAGTGTAAGTCAAACTCAGGGATTCAAACACGTACACACAGACGCAATGTGCACAGTTACCATGCTCGCCACATGCTCCAAAGCTTAAATCAATGCATCATGTTACTGATCTCAATAGCTGAGCAGAATAATTAAGACACTATATGTGAGCTACCTTCTCTTATCATGGCACAGATTTAATGACCTTTCTTCAGGGGTAAAAAAAAACACTACTGTGCTCCACCACCTTTTTAATAATCTCCTTGGTTTCCTCATTTAGATTTGATTGGCTATGAAATGCACCGGCCTGCCGGGACTCAGGTTTCAGCGTTCATCAGCATTTCCTGGTTGTAAATTGATGGCACAAATAGAGACACACAGTGCTTTCACGGGAATGCATGAGGACATCCACACGCACACAGGCATAGTTAGTATAAATTATGGAGTTATACCTAGAAAGGGGCTTCTTCTATGTTTAATGCCATGTGCATCAAAGAAGAACCAACACATGCAAGGTTATGCTGGTTAATAAATTGTGTGTTAGAGTGTTGGAATAACTGAGTGGATGTTACTTCAGTTCAAACCTCTGCAGTAGAATAAATGAAACACTGATAACTCCCTTGAGAGTCCTTCTATATATGGTACAGGAGCTAGACATGAAGAACGCACGGCTACTACTCGATTTAATCAAGCTGTACTAGCCAGCACAGACTAGTTTTAATGCACAGCACAGTTGCACAGCGGTGCGTGGAATAGTCACTCAATATAATGTATTGATTCGTGCATATAGACAAGAATTTCACATTTTTTTGTGATGGTCAGCACAAAATCAATTTGTATGTAATCCACGTAATTGTGAACCAGGAAGTAT
The DNA here is from genome assembly GCA_916701665.1 of Sebastiscus tertius. NCBI lineage: Eukaryota > Metazoa > Chordata > Actinopteri > Perciformes > Sebastidae > Sebastiscus > Sebastiscus tertius. The sequence continues at coordinate 58,151 of CAKAOH010025644.1, read as the reverse complement.
AAAGAGTGCTGCGTAGGGAGGTCGGGATGGATGGGTGGGTCAAAAAATATTGGACTTTCGCCCAGGAGACCGGTGTTGGTGTCACTGCAAAACCAGAAGTCAAAGTTGATTTATTTGTCAGGTAACATCCTTAAGAACTTAAGTTATGGCACTTTTAGGAGTTATTTCAAACCAAACCACGATCTTTTCCTAAAGCTATCCAAGTAGTTTTTGTCACATAACTTCCGTACTTAAGTTACGGCACTTCCAGTGTTATTTAAACCGAAACCGCGATCTTTTCCCAAACTAAGTACTTTTATTTTGAAAATACTGGAGCAGAAATTGCCATAAGCGTCACTGGACATTCGTAGGAAAAGCCTGAAAAGGTTGTTGAAAGTCATGCTGAGCGTCACCAAAAAAAAAAAAGGGAAATTTGTGTCTATCTACACGAATCAAATAGATTACATTTTGTTTCTATTTTACGAACTGCCGTGAGACTGTGTTGAAATGTAACACAAGTATTTGCATTTACTATTTTGTAACTTTTCAAGTATGGAGATTTTTGAGAACACAATAATCAGTCCGTTTGTGTTTTTGGACGAGTCGGTTTCACGAGAATCATTCTGCAACAGGACATGATTTTTGTATGAAGTCAGATCTGCTCTCCTGAATCCGGCACAAAGTCAATCATCAACTGGTCGAGGCTCTGCGACCTGTCCAGGCTTTTAAAGGCCAGCCTGAGTCAAACTGGAGGGGACAGTGAAATCTCATATGATGGCAGATTTGTGTGCCAGAGTTCAGTGAATGCCAGCTTATTGCTATCGAAAAGGTCACCGGGCTAGAAGCAGAATAAAAAGCCTTTGCGAGTGAACGTACGTGTGTGTGTGTGTGTGTGTGTGTGTGGAGGGGTGGGGGGGTGGATGAAGGCCGCAACCTGAGGTAACCATGCTCATATAAGCACCACACCCTCGAGCTGCATCTCTCTCTCCGTCTCCCTCTCCTCTCGTCAGGCTTCGGTGTCTGTTACCTTCAGCGCTCCAGGAAGCAGACGCGAGGCTTTAAAATACACCCGCCTCTACGAGCGCAGAATCAATTACCAGAGAGATGAAATTCTCCGATAACGCGGCCTAATGATAATTGCCCCGAATCTGCAATGATCTGACTTACGATACAAACCACTATTGGCATTGCAGCAGCGTATTGGCAGCCGGAGTAGCTGGAATATCAATGATAATTGTTCTGATGTTGATTCGGAGCCACGTTACTGCCCGGGGGTAAACATAAACCAATTGCAGAGAATTGGACTCTATGGCAAGCGGCAGGGGTCATATTTCACTGATGTCTGTGTGATTTGCGATGAGTACAGTACAACAGAGAGAGGAAATGGTTATGTGGGAGCTAACCACTGCCTGTTTAATTGAAGCCTTCCTATCACACTGACTGGCGGAGACACGAGGGCGACAGCGTGGCGAAAAACTCCCCCACTAATTCAATAAGCGCTCATCAGACTGTTAAAAGGCTGGCAATAATAATAATAAACTCTGTTTCAACTGTGCGTCCAGAAATAGAACGGCTCCACTGGAGCGTCACACACGGATGACCGCTGTTCATCATCCAGTTTATCCACAACACGGCCGCCGAGCAGCAAATACCAGACACACTTTGGGTTCAAACGCGGATCAATCGGAGGTCACAGGGCCGCCCAGAGGGAGATCGGAGGGTGATCCCATTTTGACGATGACCTCCCAGATATGGCTTCCTACCCCCCCACTTCCAACCTCCTTCGCCTTCAACCAACCTTGGCCGATCACGGGGAGTCAGCATTTTTCAAAAGTGCCTGAGAGATGTCGGGCTGAATAATGTGTCCTATGAATAAAACACATTAGCTACAAAACATGTTGAATTATTCACATTTCAGAGCCTCCATCCCGCCCCACGCAGGAGATATTAGTTCTTCAGTCGCCGTATGCTTTGCACATAGTCCTCTGAGTCTCTGTCTCCCCCATGTTCGCTCCGTCTCGCTTCCCTCTTGATCATTCTCTCGCTGTCTCTGTCATCTGTATTTTGTTAATCCCTCTCTGTTCCTCTGTGTCTCCTCTCAGCTGACTTTCCGCTGATGGCGACTGTCTATTTATACTCCTCAAGTTACTACTTTTTCCTGGAACATCTTGCTATTTATCTAAAGAGCTCTTGAAGCCGTTGAGGAGTGCATTTGTTCTGAGAGAATCTTTGATGACTTGGTAACACACGACGGCCCAAAATGGATTCATCATTTAGCGTTAATCTGAGGCGACCAGCTGTGAGCTTCAAAGTGAAAAGGACCCGGAATAAGGAGGAGGGTGGTTTGCTAATTAAATACTTGACCTAATATGCATCTTTTGCTCATTTTATTTTCAGCTCCACTGGGGAATTTGTGATTTTCATGATTGTGATGCAATTTGCAGAATCAACAGCACCACATGAACTTCAAAGGGTAAAGCAATCAACCAATCACTGCTTTTTACAGTGCCGTTTCAATGCGAACTCTCTCTCGTCCTACAAAACATCACTTTTGAGTCGTTACGATGAAACTGGTGTGCAGCAATGTGGAACCACTTCATCAACAGGTCGATCGCGGCAAATTTGTTCAGTGACTCAACAACCCCTCTGGGACGTGGACTAAGAGTCTATACAGCAAAGCTACCGGCTCTGTGAGGCTCAACTCACTCACAGTTTGAGCTAAAAAGCTAACGTCAGCAAGCTAACATACTCATAGTGACAATTCTAACATGCATGTATAACGTTAACCATGTTCAAACCATCTTAGTTTGGCGTGTTAGAATGCTAACATTTGCTAATTAGCACTAAACACAAAGTAGATCTGAGTTGACAGCAGGGGCGCTGACAACCACTGAGGCTGAAGAGATAATCCTCCTACTTTATGTCAAAGTACAACACCATACCAGAAAGTCTGACATAGACAGACAAAGTCATTTCTCACATGAAGGCAAATATGCTGAAAGCAACAGTCAAAAGGTGGCACTGGATCCCCCAAATAAACCTTTTAAAGGGATAGTTCAGGTGTTTTCAAGTGGGGTTGTATGAGGTACTTCTCCATAGTCGGTGTATTACCTACAGTAGATGACAGTCGGCACGCCTCCAGTTTGGAGAAACGGACAGGAGTTACCGAACAGAACCAAAGCAATGAACTGCTGTGGACAGGGGCAGCAGCAAAACGTATTTTAGCCACCTAAAAGAAAAGCCCACTTAAAAAAATCTATACCAGTTTAAGTGCATGCTATATTTAGAATATTTTCACCGCTTTACCTTAGCATCAGACAGCCCTTTCCAACGAGGAACTGAAGCCGTTGTATCCGTCTATGCTCTTACCAAAGCTCCACCAAACTCCATTGCAAAAAACTGTAATTTTACCTCAAATAACAGAGGGGTTGCTGGTCTACCGCTGCCTCGATCGGTTAGTTTGTTTGTGCTATTGTGTGACTTTGGTGAATCCGGACTAACCAATGTCACAAAATTACACAAACAAACTAACCGATCAAGTCAGCAGTAGACCAGCAACTCCCGTGTTCTGCGAGGTAAAATTACTGTTTGTTTCAACGGAGTCTGGGTGATTTGGCGAGAGCATAGATAACGGCTTCGGTTCCCGGCCGGTAAGGGCTGTCTGACGGCAAGGTAAAGCGGTGAAAATATTCTCAACACTTAAACTGATATTGATATATTGATATTTTTTAGGTGTCTAAAATAAGTTTTGCTGCCGGCCCCGTCCACAGCACTACATTGCTTTGCTCCTGTGCTGGTACTCCTGTTTCCCCAAGGTGAGGGCGTGCCGACCATCATCTACTGTAGTTAATATACTGACTATGGATAAGTACCTCATACAACCCCACTTCAAAACATCCCAACTGCCCCTTTAAAAGTGAAAAATGACCATACCATGACCAATAATGAATGCTGACGGTGAATGCTGGGCCGCTGGGTTTGAGTAAAAAACAAAACAAAAGAATGAACACTTATAGCTCTGCATGTGTAAAGGTGCTGCTAAATGTAAGAAAAACAAAAACATTGTGTACTGGAGCTTAAAATAGTGCTCCACTTAAGTTCTCATACATGCTGTTGTATTTTTAGTCCACCTGTGCACTATTTCACCCAGAGACTGTTTGAATTTTTAGGCCACCCACTCATCCAGCTCGGCGAAAAGACACACGCACCGACGCTAACGGAGAAGCTGAAATCACAACGGATGAGGTGAACTGTGTTTTTTATGTGACTCTGATGTGTGTGTTCATTGGTAAAGTCACATTATGCCGTGTTTTCTGCAAGTGAACAGCCCATGAGACGGTGTTTGCGGTGCACACTCAGAAGCAGCTTTCTAAACAGCAGAACATGACGTCAATGGGCACAAGCCTCTATTTCCACAGCCCCGGCAACGTATCTGAGTCACACAGGCTTTCAAAGTGTCTGTCACGGCTGTGGGGTCAGAACAAGCCGAGGAGATACACAGATAAGAGAGCTGCCTTGGGATTGCGCGTGTGTGTGTGTGTGTGTGTGTGTATACAATTAAAGCGAACATTTGTGGGTTTCTTCACTTTTGCATGTACTCACCAGGGCACAGTATGTCTCCGGAGGGTCTCCACAGGTGATGTTGGGGGGATCCAGAGTAACCTTCAGGTACTGGGTCATGTCTGCTGCTTCTGGCTGGCAGGCCATGTAGTCCCAGGTTAAGCCTTCGTCTGAGTAAATCTGGGACTTACACACGTCGTAGTGGCCCCACGCTGCGGGGTAGTGCTGAATGCCCGCCTGGCAAACGCCGGTCCACAGCGCCTGCAGCGCCAACGCCAAATGGAAACGCATGGCTGGTCCTCTCTCTGCTCCTTCTCAAGAAGGAGAAGGGGTGCTAACAAGGGATCCCTCTTCTACTTCTTCCGCTTACTGCAACTCAACTGGAGTGAGGAGGCATGCCAAACTCCCCTCAGTTGGAGCGAGAGTTGGTTTTTTTCAAAGTGTTTTTTCTTTACTATTTCTGTCTCTCTCAGGTTTCTGGAGTGGTGGATAACTACGAGGGATGGCGAGGTTACCAGCCCATTGAGAAGATAAGAGGAGAGGACTGAGGGAGGGAGGAGGAGGAAGGAGGAGGAAGAGGGGGGGGAAGGCGAGAAGGAGATAGCCCTCTGACACGCTGATAGGAAGATGAGTGGCAGGTCTTCTCAGCTAGCCCGGCTGTCAATCATGGTCCTCTTCCTGCGTGGCGATCTGGTGCTGCGGAGAAACAGAAGAAGAGGAGGGGGGGGGTGAATATACCTCCCTTAAGGGAGCAGAATTTGACACTGAGAGAACATTAGCCGGCGCCGTTGCACCAGTGAAAGGTGTATGTGTGAACAGAAAGTTGGATGGGTGCGAGATAGGGGTGCCATGTTGGCGTTTGTTGTCCATCAAAACACAGGAAATCAGTCAGCGAGGCCATCAGGGTAAATTGGATCCTGCTGCTTTCACGCCGAACCCTCATCTCACTCAGTCGTATCAAGCCTACAGGGTTACATACAGCTGCCCCCCCCCTTCCACACACAACCCCCCCCCGACACCCCACACTGCATGAGCATGAATGATAAAGAGTAGAGATCAAGATCACAAAAGATGAAGAAACTTTTTGTTTTACGCAATCATGGTCATCTAGATGTTTTGATTTCTAACTTCACGTGATCTGACGGTGCCGTCTTAATCATGAGCAGTACTTTGAGGTGCTCCACTTAAAGACAGTGTGTAGGATTTGGTGTTATCTAGCGGTGTGGTTGCAGATTGCAACCAACTGAAGTCAGACGGCGGCTGGCAGTACCTCGGTTTTGCACTCACTCGCCGCTCACGTTACCGCAGTTTCGCAAGCATGTCGGAGAACTACGGTGGCCTTCAGGTGACGTAGAAATGTTAAAGTGTTTGGTTTGTCCATTCTGAGCTACAGCAGAAACATGGCGGAGCAGCATGGCGGACTCCATGAAGAGGACCCGCTCCCTATGTAGCTATGAAGAGCTCATTCTAAGCTAATGAAAACACAATTCTTATTTTGTAGTGATTATACACTAATGAAAACATAGTTATGAATATTATATTCCATTTCTGCTAATAGTTCCCCCAAAATGTTCCTTTAATGTTGTAAATTGAATGCCAAGTTGAATTTCAATCTACTAGTTCTATGACAAAACTTAAAGAATATTATTACTATTAAATATTATTGTTTATAACCAAAGGAGTTCTGTGGAAAGGGAGACTATATAGCAGTGAATGGAAATGGCTGTGTCTGAAATGGTTCACAAAATAAAACTTGGCAACACCACCAGCAATAGCAGATCATGATCATTTAGTGGACTACCATCACTCAGATCAAGTGCTATAATGGAGCACTGGAGTCAGCGGTCCACCAGAGACTCCTGGAGGACTTATAATTATGACTGTGTTGTCATCAATGGGTGTGGGATGATAATGGCATTGAATTTTTATCTCAGTATAAAAACAACCTGTTGCTGTGGAGTAATTAGTATATGATAAATAAAGTGTCAAAAAATGAAAATATCAGATCGATATTTTATATTTCAGCTCATGAATTTGATTAAATGTACTTCAACCTGCATTCTGTTTCCACCAAGCAGAGATTTTGTCACTATGAGCAACACCTTTCACATTACACACAGTCATCTGATCAACACAGTCTCACAGCAGTTTGTTAAATAGTCACGACATTTAATCTGTTTGATTTGTGTACATAGACACCAATTTCCCTTTTTTCTTTTCGTGATGCATAGCACGACTTTCAATAACGTTTTTTTCGTGCCTTTTCCTACGAATGTCCAGCAACAGGTGACGCACATGTCAATTTCCAGTCTTTTCAAAATAAAACTACTTAGTTAGGTTTAGGAAAAGACCAACTTGGTTAGGTTTAGGCAACAAAACTACTTAGTTATATGTGACAGTTTGGGCTTGAATAACACCGAAAGTAGGGTAACGTAAGTACGGAAGTTACGTGACAAATAAATCAACGTTGATTTCTTCGGGTTTCATACGGGACCCAAAGCGTAGAGCGGTCTCCTGGGCGAAAGTCCTGTGATTTTTGACCGTGACTCTTTATACTTCCCGGTTCACAATTACGTGGATTACGTACAAACTGATTTCATGCTGACCATCACGAAAAAAAAAAGGGAAATTCATGACTATGTACATGAATCAATACATTAAATTCTGTGACTATTTCATGAACCACTGTGCGACTGGGCTGATCTGATCCACAGTTCATGTACAAACATTGATTATAGCAGCTTTAATTGACTTTTTTTACAAGAGGGAACAAATGAAAATACCAACATCAGACTTTCATTTAAACAGGATAAAGTGTCCACTCTTAGTCCCATTTTGCAGCCTAGGATAAAACGGTCATATGTTAACATCTTGTGACTATAGTGCTGCTTTCAAGTCCCTTCTCTTAAGTGGTGGAGCTGCCCGTAGCAGGAACCACTGCACTCTATCACATACAGTGATTTACTGTACTTCCCAGGCTACATAGCACCCATTTATATCTGCCAACCGCTGTGAGCGGTGGCCTCACTTTTCCTTTTGTCTCAAGTTTTTGTAGCAAACATACCTCTGCTGTCTGTTATTTTTTCCCTCCTACTGCTCCTTCCATTGACTACAATGTGTACAAGTATAATCAGATATATGGCTATTTTTAGAAAACATTCTTCCTTTTCTTTATTTTTGCTTTTGAATTGACCTTAAAAAGTCTTTTAAATGAGGCTGTCTGCAACCTGTGTGTACCTTGATGTCTCTCTAGCCAGAAACGCAGCAGTGAGCCAGTTGGCCGAGCCCGCGGATACGGGTATGTGGTATGTTTCCTGCCTTCGAACAGCAAGTGATTGATGGAGAGCAGAGTCGATGGACAGGCCGGTAGACATTTTAGTGCTGCTTAATCAGTCGGCTGAGTCAGTGTATGTGTGTGTGTGTGTGTGTGTGTTCTGACCAATACACCCTCCAGTCAGTCATCAGTGATCAATTAGAAGCTACAGAGGGTTTGTTTATTGAAAGATGCTGTTACACACTGCTAATTAATTCCAATTTTAATTTAACATTAGATTAGATTAGACAGTAGGTCACAGCAGCATTAAATTAAAAAAAGAATAGTGTATTAGTAGAAAAAAAGGGGGGGGGGCAAATTGGATTATATTAGCATACTAAAAACAGATTACTGTTTATAGAGATGTATAAAATGTCTGGATTTCAGCGTGTACAAAATGTACAAAAAGAAAAGCACCATCAGTCGAGTACAAGCTGTGACAGAACGGCGAGGAGGTGACCTGTGTAACGTGAGAGTGTGAGAAAGACAATAAGTGAAAAATAATATACTGTATGTACAGTACAGGAGTTGTGTTCACATTTAATGATCTACCCGAAGCCTCAAGAATCAAGATTCACTTGATTCTGGAGACAGTGATAAGAGGGACAGACGTGGAGATTTGACGTACAGAAGAAAAACAACAATATGAAGGATCATTTGCAGTACTGCAGTTCCATGTGTGTAGCCTCTATATAGGGATGTGGTGATAGTAATATTTGCATTTGCCTCCTCAAAGTGTAAATTTGATGTGTTGTACCAAGTAGATCTAGAGCTGCGTCTGTGTCCAAAACTGTGTGCCATTCAGAGCCGTTTCAATCTGATGGGATGTGAATCATCATTTTAAGGAACAGCCAGGCTCAAGGGCCGAGGCTCAGTAGCATACGAACTAGGGCTGACAAAGATAACGCCATAATAGCGCGTTAATGCAAATTTGTTTTAACGCCACTAATTTCTTTAACATATTAACAAAAATGTCAGTTTTAAAGCTAAATAGAAGATATCATATGACACAAAACCCAAGGAATTCATTGGTACCAACTATGTCATATTAGCTTGTCCTGACGGAGGTTAAATAACGCTCCAAACTTATGCTACATTTTGGTGAGGAAAAACTGTCATGGCCATTTTCAAAGGGGTCCCTTGACCTCTGACCTCAAGATATGTGAATGAAAATGGGTTCTATGGGTACCCACGAGTCTCCCCTTTACAGACATGCCCACTTTTTGATAATCACATGCAGTTTGGGGCAAGTCGTAGTCAAGTCAGCACACTGACACACTGACAGCTGTTGTTGCCTGTTGGGCTGCAGTTTGCCATGTTATGATTTGAGCCTATTTTTAATTAATAATTTGTCATTGTTTTGTTAATTGATTTCCAATAATAAATATAAACAGACATTTTCATAAAACAGCATATTTTCCCACTCCCATGTTGATAAGAGTATTAAATACTTGACAAATCTTCCTTTACGGTACATTTTGAACAGATAAAAAATGTGCGATTAATTTGCAATTAATCGCGATTAACTATCGACGGTGATGCTATTAATCACGATTAAATATTTTAATCGATTGGCAGCCCTAATACAAATATGTCATATGCAAAACATCCTTTGATACTACTAGAAACAAGATGGTGTCGGCAGAAAAACTTGGTAAAGGTGAGGTATTCAAGACATGGCAAGATTCTCTTAAAAGTGCAAACTGAAAACAAAATCTTGCAAATTCCCCCTTACTGCATTTTTTCTGTTTTTTTTTTAAAAAAAAACATTCTTGTGAAATTACGATCCACATCGATAGAAATAAGCATTATCGACAGATATGGCTGGAAACTGGGATTCAATTTGTCACAAGAGGATCGAGAAAGACTGTAAAATCAGAACAAAAAAAAAATACAAGAGCCGGTATGGCAAGTCAGAGGACAGAGGAAGGAGGAAGAAGAAGAAGAAGAAGTTAAGGGGGGAAAGAAATGAAGCACCTTAAATGTAAAATGCAAGAATGTCAATGGGGGAGATGTCAGCAGGTGAGGAAGCAGCCAATTATCCAGAGGAACTCTGGCACCGAGCTCCCTGTTCCCATTAAGAGACATAATATTACCGTGTTACGGAGGAGACTAAAGAGATGGCCGCAAAGTGTCTGCGTGTGTGTAAAAGTGTGCGCGCCCTACGTGCAACCCCCGGATGAAGAGGGGTTCAAGTCCTGGGTAATGAGACAACAAGCGGTGGCGAGGCTTCGGTAACAAGCAATAGAGATCACAAAAGCAGGGGTCATTATCACTCAGCAGCGTCCAGGACACCGCGGCGGCCCCTTCCTCTCATTACTCCCTGCTTATAACCCTCCGTCGCCCCGAGGAGACGAGGTGAGGGAGAGGAAAGGAGAGCAGATGGAAGAAGTGCGGATGTGCATTTTAAGTGAGAAAAAGGTTTATTTTAGGGCAGGTCGCTTCCCCCAACCATCGATCAAGGTCCGAGGACATCAGAGGAGGCACGCTCACAGGAAGTCTGAGATTCTTCCATGTACAGGAATATACACGCACCGTAGGCACGGAGCGGTAAACACTTACAGTAACAGTGGGAGGTCGCCCGGTGTGACCGCCACACAAACTATTTTTGTAATAAATAAAATGATTATAATGTACATTAATGAAGCCGATCACAACTTATTTATCCAGCACATTTTATCGACGGTATTACCTGCCGTATTTTAGGAACAACATCAAATACGTGAGAAAGTCCCATATGAAAAATGGAGGCATAAAACATTTAAATATAAAAAATAAAAAGCTGAAAATTTGTGTGTAGCAAAAAGGGAAATATGGGTTGAGTAAACCAAAATGTTATTCACATTCAAATGCAAAAATGTATGAGGGTGTTAAACCATGAGAACCACTAAAGATCCCCTCCAGACACGTTTTAAGACCAATAAAAACACTCTGCTTTAAATAATAATGTGTGTTGAAATGATTTCTCCACAATAACCTTGCATAAAAATTCTTAAAATTATAGCTACTCCTTCTCCCTCGTTGGAAATGCAGAATCTATGAATATGAAAATATTTTTTTTTCCCCATTTCAAAAGTTTGAATTCTGGACACATGACTAATTTAACTCCTCTCAAGTTTCCACATCACACTTGTATAAGTCCACGACGTGTTTGTGATGTCACAAAATCCTGCTCGTACATACAGTACATGTTAAACTCTGAGAAACTTTAACAGCCTTCTCGTGTCACACTGTACATACATCAGTCTGCACAGTGAAGCTCAAACATCACAGCGAAGGAACAATACGCATTTTTGAGTGGAGGGGGGACTTATGAATAAAATATGAAAAAGATATGAAAAATGTAAATATAAAAAAAACATGAAATGTAAAAAAAGTTAAAGCAGGAATTTTAAGGTGTAACAAAGAGGGAAGTAAAAGTGGTTTCAACTAAAGATATTTACAAAAAGGAGGGTTTTAACACTATGAAGGGAAGTTAAAGTAGCCAAAATGTTATCCTCCTATGCAGGTAATAAAGCATTAAAATATTCTAAATAATAAATTCAGTGGGGAGTTAAGTGTCTTATTCATCTGAATAATGTGTATGGTGGAAAAACTGCATATTTGCATGTTTTTCTGCTTGAAAATGATCAAATTTAACAGCCAAATACGCAAAAATGATTGTCAGCTTCAGGTCAAATATATCAACTTAAGCCTCCACTGTGTACGGTGCTAGTAAACCACATACAGTAGACCAGTTTGCACTCACAGCCTGCCGACACGACAGGGGTGGACTGAAGGTACCAAAACCGCCAGCGCTGCAAACAGCAAGCTCAATTTTATATCTAAATATATGAATCTTTCACAAGGGAGAGGGTTTGTTCGGCCGGTGGGTTCATGCCACCCACCCGTGCACCGAATCACCCCCCCCTCCCACCATGAACCCAACCACTCCTCCGTCTCTGTGGGGCTGAGAAACAGCCCTTTGGTGTCCGCTTCTATTCCATCCCCGGGGCCACTCGAGCATGACGGAGTGTTTCTCCAAATCACAGGGGAAAAGTTACACGCATGCACGTCCCCAGAGCCGCTCTTTACTACTGGTGGGAGTCACTATAGTAAATCATGCATATCATCAAATGAACAACCGAAGGAGCACGTCCCTCATTTCTGCCCTTTTTCCAGCTCTTACTCGCTTTATCCCTAAAACGTCTGCAAGTGTCAACCAGGTAATTAACTTCTCACTCGGAGGAGATTTGGAACCCTTTCGGTGGCAATTTGATCAAAACTGCAAAATCAGACTTTTACATTTCAAATAGGCAAAATGAGCACAGCAACAGTTTGTTGATTTGGACCAACAGCGTTTTTCCTCCTCCTGTCCCCGACCGCTTCATCTCCCCATCCCTCCACTTTTCAATTATTGATCATTTTATTCTTTATTGACCAGCGGTTTGTGTGGGTTCAGCATTTCCTCCTGCTGCTGGCTGTGTGGTGCCAACATTGTAAACTGCTCCAGACTGCATTCAAGAAGGCCCATCTTGTCCTCACTCCGGACACACTGGAATAAACTGTCAGGTCATAATCTCACCGGAATCACCTACGGTGGCCCACAGGGGGCAGTACTTACACACCTGCCTGTCTATTTAATAATTTGACAAATTATATGATAATAAATGTTCCAAAATTGACAAAAATGTCCACTTTAGCTCTAAAGGGTGAGCTCGGCCCAGACTAAGGTGGAATAATTACAAGGTTACCACTGATATCCTCGCTATTCCCCCCCTTTCATTTTTAATTTCACGCATTTTATGCACTTTCAAGGGCAATTTCTGACCCTGCTTCTGTCCTGTCTCTACCTACTTTCATCTTTCCTGACTGTACCTGTTTCATATTCCCCACCAGTGCCTCTCTAAAAGGGAAACAAGAGTGCAGGAGAGAGAAGGGCAGGAAGACAGGAGGGCAGACAGTCAGAAACAGATGAAAGAAAGATAGAAGCTGGCCCGGCTTCAGAAAAAAAAAAAAAAAAAAACAACCTCCTGCCTGCTCTCTGTGCTCCACTCACCAGATTTCTCTGCCTGCCTTTCCAGAATCCCTAATCTTGCCTGTTAACAACCTGCCAATAGGGCCGCTGCCCTCATGAATAAACATATGGAGAGTGGAGCATGGCCCCGCAAACATGACAGCCAGCCTTAGCGTGGAACAGCGAGCACGCCTATAATGCATCCCCGGGGCTCGCCTCCGAGTCAGCCCATCACTTAGCGCTTCCCTTCCACTTCTTAAAATGTCGCCGCCTTCAATCGGCAGGCTTATGATCTTTTAATAATGACGGCAGGTATAGCGAATGGCTGGAGTGCTGACAGCTGGTTAAGTGACTGCGCTTTGGGGATGGGTGGGCAGCAGCTTCAGGAGGAATCAAAGCTGTGTGGCTCTGCTCTGCTCTGCGGGTTACACAAACAGCCAGCTTGTATTCAGGCTTGTTTTCTACCTCTGATATGATAAACTACGACCTGTCTGTGCAATAAAAATAGCAGCCATAACAAGAGAAAGAATTTCATTAGTTTGGAGTTTTTATTTTTGAGAGGCTTTTCCCTTCCCTCACAAGACAGATTTGGGAGAGTGACTGAAAGGGCTTTATTAGTGCTGGCGATCAAAAAGCCTTGCTTGAACCCTGCTGAGGTAATCATTCCTTTAACAGGATGTGGCTGCAGCTTCTGCTCAAATCCAGCGTCTGCTGGAGCCAGACAGGTCAGGTCTCTGAAGGCCAAGGCAAGTCCCTGACTGGCGAAGACGTGCTCCACTCGGCCTCCACCAGCTGCCTCCGCTACCGTCACTCCCTCTGTCCCTTCTAACGCCATCCACCACCACCACCACCACCACCACCGCCACCCCCTCCCCTGAGCTGCCTGCCACATGCACTCCGTGTGTGCGAGAGCAGCACTTCTGACAGGGTGACTGTGCCGATGCTGACCCAAGTGGAGCTTGAACACCCTCGGGCGTCAGTTACTCCAGCGCCACATATACAGCAGTGAGTGCACGGGGCGCCCAATGAGACAGTGAGACAAGATCACGCCTCCCTCCATCGCCATCTCCATCTCCATCTCCATCTCCCCCCCTCTCTCCCTCTCTCCCTCTCTCCTTGCCACCAAGCATGCCTCTCTTTGCGACACAGGAGCACCTTATGCATTATTAAAGACACTTTTCCTAAAAGGCTGCTAGCACATTATTCTGCAACCACAGTGACATGTCTGGATACTCAAAATGTCCACTTTAGCTCGAGAACAAATGTGCTCGCCCTCCCAGGTAGCTCTCCTCTCTCATGCTGGAAATATATATATATATATATATATACAGCAGGGGGGACAGCCACGGCGTTTAAAGAGACAGCTGCTAACAGCCACGCAGGAGATGACTCATTATTACCTGTCATTGTTTCACAGGATGAGTCAAATAACAATAACTATTACTGAGGACATAGAAATGAGAGTTGCAACAGTTTTCTGAATGCTGAAACTTCAACAAAATGCACAGTGAGTTCACATCCAGTCAGTATGTGCCTCAAGACAGCATGTTTTTATGATATGAGCAAGTAATAATTGATGTTATCCAATACAAAACCAAGGTAAAATCAAGTGCAGATTATAACTATTATGAATAATATCATAACTGAAGACTTTTGGGCATTAATATCAGCCTTAAGTCATACCAACCGGGCTACTTTATCCCAATAGTATTTACGTATTCTTGGATATATTACTTTAGTGTTGACATGTACTGATCCTGTGCATTGCTTGGATAACCTGCTGCTGTAACACAATAATTTCCCAATTTGGGATCAATAAAGTACATCTATCTATCTATCTATCTATCTATCTATCTATCTATCTAAAGCACAAAAGAGCATTGGCAATAAATGAGAAGCTAAAGAGTGAAAGCATGTACCAGAGCAGATCTGTAACAGGCTGCTCATATAATGACGTATTAGCAGGTAGGCCAACTGGCTGCAGCATGACACAATAATGTAATTACGCGTGATGGATAGACAGATAGGCAACGATCAGGTAATAAGTTCCACAAGGGGGCGCCTCTAAAAAAAAAAAAAAAAAAATGACCTGCTGTTAAGTTTTGGATGCGTTCAAGGTCGCCTCGTTTGTAAATATGAATAAGTCTTCCTTTGTTTTTGTTTGTTTTAAAAAGTTGTTAATGCTGTTTAGAAGGAAAACACCCACAACTCTCTCCAACTTCCAATAAGCAGCTATACTTCAACAGCTCCAACACACAAGAACAAGTAAAGTTTACAAGCAATAGGAAAAAAGAAACTTACATTTCTCGTCCTGGGTTACTCCCTGTTTCCCCCCTGAACCCTTAAAACACCGCTCAACAAGTTCAGAGCATCGGAATGAACATGAATGAAGAACAAGAAGCTCTTTAAGACGCGCTCCTTAACGGGAATGTGATGAGTGCGCACGTCAGTCTCTGAGGAATCGCTGTGCGCACCATCTCTCCATCTCTCACTCTGGTGTTTCTTGTTGTAAGGGGGGTGGGGGGTGGGGGAGAGAGGGGGTTTGGGTGGGGGGAGAGAGAAAACGATCAAGAGGAGGATTTTCCTGCCACTTCAAAACAAATGAGTGATCGTCGTCCTGAGGGCTCGGTCAGCACCGCGCCGGCTGGAAACGGAGCTCCGGTGCCAAAGTGTCCATCATCATCATCCTCTCTCTCTCTCTCTCTCCAAGTGTCATTCCATCACAGCGTCAATCTGGTGATGTCCGCAGAAAAAAGGGAAGAAAAAAAACACACTTCTGCAAAAAGAAACTTTCACCTGCTCCTGTTTTTTATAATTCCTTCATTCCCAAACAGTCCGGATCTCTCTCTCTGCGCGCATCTCTCTCCTCTCTGTGAGGAGGTTTCAGCCACTCAACGGGGACATGGATCACACCAATTAGACTCGGCGGCTGAGAGAATATCCGCTCGCATCTTTCTTCTGCTCCTCGGCTCGGCACGGCACGGCACCGACCGCCCAGACAGACTGGAGCTGACGATGGGATGATGATGATGATGCGCTCCGAGGCTCTATTAGAGGAGACGCACACTCAGCTGGTTTCACCCCCCACACACGCACACCTATGGTTTCTCTCCCTCCACCCTTCTAGCCTCGTCTCCTCCACCTCGCCTCCAGCTCCACCCCCCCATCACCCACACCCACCACACCACATCCACCATCCTCTGTGGGGACCCGTGTGAGACTCCGGAGGATCAGCTGGAGTTGAACCTCTCTCTGGTGGAGTTAAATTATCCAACAAATGCGCGCGTTATAATGGTCTCTACGGAATTATTGCATCCGGGTAAAATAAGAGGGAGGATAAAAAATCTCTGACTCTCAGTATAGGCGATTATTCTTATTATTACTGGGCAGCCAACCAACCAACAGCGTGCACAAAAAATCTAAGATATTTATTAACGTGTGTTTCTGTCTCCTCAGATGCCCAATCCGTTCTGCACGGGTCCAAATGGCACACCTTACTGCTTTATTACTAATCATTATATGTGTATTATAAAGTAAATGTCATGTTTGGATTGTTTGTAACACTTCAGAATGGTGCGTAATTGTTCCCAAAAAGAAATTTAACTCTATTATGTGAATAAAAAATTAGTGTTTATGTAGTTTTACTATCCTCGCCTCATCCAATAAGTTGTTTAAACTCCAAATAAATGCTCTGAATTGAAATAACTCTAATAGGGAGATGGTGTCACTCCAGCGCGGAGGTGCCATTCTAAAAAAAAAAAACAAATAAGCCGCAGATGATTGGGTAATAAATAAGTAAATCTAGGAGATCTTGCATTTATTATAATGTCACATCACAGACCTGCTGTTATGTGTTTTCTAACTGACTATAGAGGCGACATTTTTTTTTTGGCATAACTCTACAATAAAATTGTTAAGGAGAATAATTTGATCAATCCTGGAGGAGTGCACCTTCATCTTCTTCTTTTTCTTCTTCTTCTCAAACCTTAACTGATTAAAGAGTGAGAGAGAGATGGTGTTAGTAGCAGGAGTCAGGTCATGACACTGGGTGCACAGGTTAACCTTCTACACAGCTCAATGTGTCTGTATTCCGCCTCTATAGGCCCGGAGAGGCCCTAATCACACATCACCATCACCTGTGCTGCTGCTTTTAACATTCATCAGAAAGAAAGCCACACAGAAAACGTGCGTCAAAGTCTTCTTGTATAACCAGACACAGATTGTTCCTAAAAGATGAGATAAAGATAAAAAAAGGTGGTGATCCAGCATGAAAGAAAAAAAACAGTCAATTGGATGACAAGAGAGCGCGTTGTCTCCGTGTTATCTCCAAATGACTGTGAATCATGTGAGTTATTATCTGCACGGAGCATGACTGATTCATCTCTAATGACTGAGATGTGGAGATGCAGTGCACTCACTGTGTCCTTTATAGCCTCACATATACATACATCCAGGTGAGGAGTTATAATAGTAAGAGTGCAGGAGTTTAGTCTGAGAAACAAAACAGAGTCGAGACTAGATTTAAGCTTCACCTGATTTCTTTTTTTTTTTTTGTTATCGCACCAAACGCTGATTAGTGGGGACATTCCCACGCACGGGGGAAAAAGGCAGAGTATACTGAATGAAAGCAGACAAAAGATAAGCCAGAAGAAAAAAAAATTAGCATCTGTTCCCAAAATAGTCGGCTTATACTTTCTCTCTAATCACGACGCACATTTTTTTTGGCCACCCACTCGGAGCGCGTCGAGTCGCTGCTGGAGCTTCAAAAGTTTACGCGCTCCGGAGCTCCGGTTGGAGATGAATGAAATGGAAAAGAAAAACAAGAAATGAGCTGCAACTGACTCTCACCTTGCTGCTCTTCAGTGCTTCTTCATACCGCCGAGGACAGCCGCCTCGTGTCGCCTGTTGCAGCCCAATAAATCCGCTTTAAACCGGGACATGTTATCTTCTCTCCGTGGAGGAAGAAGCGACCAGCTCGTCTCCGCCGCTCCCGGTGAATGGAGGAGAGCTCCCGGTGTACCGGCAGCAACGTCACTTCTAGAGCCGGACACACTGAGGAGGAGACGACGGCGAGAACAATCCTCCACGTTGATTGTAACGATTTAAAAAAGAAAAAAAAGTGAAATGATAGAAAATCAGACTCTTGACTCTTGTGTCCTCAGAAAAGAGCCAACAGAGTGAGCAGACTCTCTGCTCTCACACACAATGAGCCTCTGAGCCTCTGACAGCTGACTTTCACCTCAACTTTACTCCTTTTGCTGAAGCCTGATGATGTTGAGCCAGCCAGATGAGTGTGTGAACAGAAACATCTGGATCTGGGGGAGCACTTAGCCTATATTTTTTTATAAATCCTTCAGTTATATATATTTTTTTAACACTGAAACACATTTTTATTGTGACAACAAGTCTCTGAGAGAGCACTGCAGGCAGATCTGATCATCAGCATTAGTGGGCAGGAATTTGTGGGATTGCTTTATGGCATAAGGGGGAAATTGCTTTATTGCACAAACCAGAGAAAGCTTTCAGGAAAACCTAATAACTTCCTAATGATGGACTAAAACCACATACCAGATACACAGAGACAGCAGAGGGGGTTATGATGGTAACATTTTGAGCAACTGCTGTCATATACTGTCGACTGCCACTCTCCTGGATCATAGTCCTGTTGTTTAGAGTCACTATTCAGGGGTGTAACAGTTGATTTAACAGCGATAT
The DNA here is from genome assembly GCA_916701665.1 of Sebastiscus tertius. Classification (NCBI taxonomy): domain Eukaryota; kingdom Metazoa; phylum Chordata; class Actinopteri; order Perciformes; family Sebastidae; genus Sebastiscus; species Sebastiscus tertius. Next base: position 39,588 of record CAKAOH010025644.1, on the reverse strand, counting down.
GTCAAATCTGCTACACATAATGCTGTAAACAGTCACATGAGGAAATTTATGATCAATGTCTAGATCAGCGATTCTCAATGTGGGGTCTGTGATCAAGGAAATAATTAGCAATAGATAATAAAATTGTGTTGTACCATTAAAAAGTGCAGATGGGGACCATTTACTCCATTCATACAAGCACATTGTGTCCATTACTCCCACCCATGTTAGCTCTGGGCCAATAGAAACTCTCATATGATTGTGACACATGCACAGCAATAAGTTCATTATTATAAAGTTGAAGCACTTAATGAAAGTCAGCTTTAGACTGGTGAGGTTAAGTAACTGGATTTTATTAGGAATATGCCAGTCATGCCTATATACTGTTCATTTTCTGAAAGATTTTATGATCAATTACTTGAAATGTAGCCTATAAATGCTGTCAAGTTGAGTCCAAATGCAATTTAGATAAAATCACCCTTTGTTTAAATATAAGTGGTATTAATATTAATAAAGGATGATCTCATCTTATCTTATGATTCAAATTGAAATATGTGTCTGTTTCACTGTGAAACAGGTCTGGAGTATTAAGGTTGGAAAGTTGTATAATACAAATAGTTCCAATGGCATCCAAGAGTACAAATGGTAGTAAGCATATAATCGGTGTTACGATTAAAGCTTCAGTAGGCAGAATGTTTTTGGCTTCATTTGGCAAAAATTCCATCATAACCTTTCAGTATATTGTAATTCAAGTGTTCTGAGAGATAACTAGACTTCTGCACCTCCTCATGGCTCTGTTTTCAGACTTTAAAAAATCTAGCTCCGTGACGGGAGACTTTGACCAATCACAGGTCATTTCAGAGAGAGAGAGCGTTCCTATTGGCTGTGCTCCGGCTGGTGGGCGGTGCTTGGTATTTCCTCGACTGATCTCATTTTTTACAGCTAAACAGTACACTACTATGATGTTTAATAAAGGATGATCTCATCTTATCTCATCATGATTCAAATTGAAATATGTTTCTGTTTCACTATGAAACAGCTCTGACGTATTTAGGTTGAAAAGTTTTATAACACAAATAGTTCCAATGACATCTAAGAGTACAAATGGTAGTGAGGATATAATCTGATTAAGAGGGAGGTCCATGGAAAATGTTCTCCCCTGTAAGGGGTCCGAAAAGTTGTAGAACCCTGGTCTAGATAATGAAACATCGGGAGATCTCTGGTACAGTGTACAGCAGTCTGTAAAGGACAAAACATCACCACAATGGAGGGTTTAAAGCAGAAAATCAGACCTGTTGGAGAAATTCAATAGAAAACTCAACAACAAGCCAAATTGAGTTGAGTCACTGGCGTATTAATCCATAAAGCCAAGCAACCCCCCACAGATATAAAGTACAGGGACACGGTCCTCCTGGTCTATGGGGCTGTTCAGGTCTACCTAGACTTTGTTAGTGAAACAGGACAGGTTAAGGCTATCTCAGCTGTGGAGGCAGCTCTTCTTCACACAGCTGCCTCCCTCCTCCTCCTCCTCCTCCTCCTCTCTCCTCTCTCTGAGAGCCCAAGGGCAACTTGCCTTCACATGAACTTCTTTTTCTAATTCACTCAGCGACCAGAAAGAGGAGAGCACAGTGGAAAGCTACCACATTTATTCCCTCTTATTGACTCAAGACAATGACACAGTATAATGTGTTCACTCACAATACATTTTTTTGAAGCTCATGAGCAGACTGTTAAGCAGTTCTTCTTCAAGGCCTAAAAACTCTGAGCTCAGGCAGACCGGGTTTGCACAGTGGCTCTCTCTTTGTAAATGAAGCCGGCACCAACAAAAGGTTACGGTGCTCAAACACCAATAGATATCTTGAATATATTAACGCATTATGACTTTGTCAAACAAGATGTGCTAGAGGTCAGGATGAAAGGATGTTTGAATGTGGAGGATTATTCACAGACACACATGAGAGCCATGTGTCTTCAAATCCATCAGTGGGTTCAATAGATGGCTCTTTACTTGAGAGGCCGATAATCACGTGGCCCCCGGGTTCCGATATCTCACCTCCACCCTTGTGTGTTGTTAACTTTCTATTTTTTTTTTTTTTCATTCTTGTCATATTTCACGATGGTTATTAGAAAATTGATGGGTAAAGCTGTTTTTGCACATCCCTGTCTGGCGGACGCCAGGCACAGAGCTATTGGATTTTTACGCCTGTTCAATGAAGGGTAATGTTGCCTTCATCCGGAGGAGTGTGTGGGGGTGGAGGGAGGAGGAGGAGGAGGAGGAGGAGGAGGGGAGGGCGGGTTATTCATAAAGGAATATTGTGTTTAAGCTTGTGCTCGATACACTTTTATGTGGTGAGATACAGCTGTGTCATCAACCTAAATCGGAGAGTGCAAGGGAGCAGACAAATGCAAGTTCAGGCAAATGTGCAGAACACACAGCGGTGACCTCCAGTAGTGAAAGAAGTATACAAGTATCAATACGACAATGGGAAATACTCCATTACATGTCTTGCATTCAAAAGTTTACTAACGTAAAAGTGTGTGGGAAATGTACTGCAAGTATTATGGAGTATTTACTGATGTATGCCAGACTGTTTACACTGAAGTATTTATGCAATTAATATTTCTTTATAAGACCATTGCCAGCAATGTTGCAAATGATTCAGTGGGACTGGCATTACTAGATTTATGGCGTTTTTGGCACCCATCTGATGAAGTCCCTTGATCATTCATGTTTTTAAAGGCATGGTTGACGATGTTCTCCAGTATCCACTATTTGTTCTATTGGTTGAAATGATCTTTAAACCCTGACAGCGATCCATTACTGATGAGCTCTGAAAAAAGGACCGGAAACAAGAGCCGTCATCTGTAGCTGCTGTAATCCTGTAAAAACATCTACCTATCACTGCCTCGCGGTCCGCTTGGAAAGAACCAATCAGATGCCTCCCTGCCTCCCTGCTCGTTCTCTACCCTTGGCGTGCACCAGCCTGAACTCAAAGCGTGTCGAATGGAAGAGAAAACTCAGCCCTGCAGTAGCACTGCCGCAGTTCCTTGTCATGAGGTAGCGTTGTTGAGTTGAGGTCCTCTCTCCGCTTTGTGTCTGTGAAGTAGTTACAATGTGGCGGTGCTCGTGCATGTGTGTGTGGGGGGGCGTTGCCTTGGAAGGAGCCCCGAGGGGAGGGGTGGGTGTGTGGGGGGTTGGGGGGGGCTGTCAAAGTTAATGCAATAACAACGCATTTACGCAAATTCGTTTTAACGCCACTAATTACTTTAACACATTAACACAACTTGTGATTTTTTAGGTTGTTGCGGGATCAGTTTGAAAGCTAGAGTGAAGATACTGGCATCATATGAAACTAGAAAACCGAAGGGATCCATTGGAACCAACCATGTCATAGCTTGTCACGAAGGAGGCTAAATAACACTCAAAACTTGCGCTAAATTTTGGCGAGGAAAATGGGTTCTATGGGTACCCACGAGTCTCCCCTTTACAGACATGCCCACTTTAGGATAATCACATGCAGTTTGGGGCAAGTCATAGTCAAGTCAGCACACTGACACACTGACAGCTGTTGTTGCCTGTTGGGCTGCAGTTTGCCATGTTATGATTTGAGCATATTTTTAATTCTAAATGCAGTACCTGTGAGGGTTTCTGGACCATATTTGTTATTGATTTGTGTTGTTAATTGATTTCCAGTAATAAATATATACATACTTTTGTATTGTAATTTGCATAAAGCAGTATATTTGCCCACTCCCATGTTGATAAGAGTATTAAATACTTGACACATCTCCCTTTAAGGTATATTTGGAACAAATAAAAAATGTGTGATTAATTTGCGATTAATCGCGATTCAATATTTTAATCGATTGACAGCCCTAGTAAGAAGTTAAATGTTATAACTGGTCTCATTTTAGCTACATTATATATTGTTAGATAATTTAATTTACTAATACTGATTGTACATTTTGTATGTTAAATTAAGCTGTAAACTCACTGGTGACTTCTGACCTGGGCAAATATATCAGCTGGTACAAACTTCTTATATGCAATAATGGCAGTAATAACAAAATAGCTAAATTATAAATGATATATATATATATATATACATAAACTGTATATATAGTATAAAGTTTAATTCAAAAACATTGGATTGCATTTAAGAGTTTGAATCTCCACATTTTAGAGAAGAGTTTTCAGTCTTATGTAGATTTAGTGAGGCTATATTTTGTTTACAAAGTGAAACCTGCAGAGAGCTGTGGAGACAAATGGAAGGGATGTGTTTTCTTTGTAATCACCTTGATGCAACTTTGACTGTGTGAGCTTTTGAATTCCTGCTTATCTGATGTGGTCACTAGGGATGCACCGATACAGATACCGGATCAAATATCGGGCCGATACTGACTCAAATAGCTGGATCAGGTATCGGTTACAATGGGGCCGATCCATTCAACTCAATTATACACTATATATACATTATATACTGTCATTTTAATTCCTCTTTAAGTTTGGACCAATTAGCTGCTGCATTAAAAAGGTTTACACTTGAATTGTAATTACAAAGTTGCTGGTGTACGATTTATTATTTTAATAATAAATAACAATTCAGTAAATTAATACCTATGTATTTATTTGTTACATTTTGTTTTACGACGTTAAGAAAGCAGTGCTTAAGTCAAGCCTGATGTTGCCTTACACATAAAAGAGTGATCCCAGTCACTTCCACGCAGTGACGTATACAGCTTATTAATTAAGCGAACCCAGGAATCGGTATTGGTATTAAAAAAGTGGGATCGGTGCATCCCAGAATGGACACGGTGAATCGAGATGGTGGCTTCAGAGCTGCTATTTGCTTCTTTCATAAACTGCCTGACTATGCAAAGCATCCTAACTTCTATCGGGAGGCGAGACACTCGGTAAGAGTCGGGACAGATACAGGGTTCACGTTGCAATATGCCTCGGAAGGACTGAATGAGGTCAGTCTCAGCACCTTTGTGCACCTGCTCCATTTGGACATTGTGTCAAAGGTTTATCGCGCTTCTATCAGCCTCCAATCTGCTGCCTGCAGACCTCTGCTGCTTATCCAATCCTGCACGGTGTCCTAAACCCATAACCCAACTCACCAACATTGAAATATCATATTAAGTTATAAAACAATACCTGAGAAGAATTACATAGAGGCATAATCCAAAAAGTGCATGATTGAAAAAGGATTAGCGGGGAGGAGAGAGGGATGGGTGGGGGAATGTGGCCACACGGTTTGGTGGATTTGTACTTTGCTCACAGGCTGAGAGCCGTCTGCCTCGGGCTGATTGTGAATCGGGGCCATCCCGTTCAGATTTACGTGCCCCTGCGAGTGATTTGGGATTTACTTTCTTAACAGGCGCCGTCCAGATCTGTCCTTGTTGTGCGGTGTGTGTCCGTCCATGAAGTCACGCCTCGGTGCCTTCAGCTGGATGCATTCGTGATAGGCAGTGGTGTTTGTTTTTTTTTTTTTCCGGGCCGAGATTTGCAGCTCAGGGCTAGAATAAACACTGCTCCTCATTTAAATAAGTGTACTGTTTTATTACTGTTGAGAAGAAATATAGGAACATACAGTGGGACAGAGTTATTTTGGGGTTTAGCAGCAGGCACAAGGGTCAGCTCCTGTTGCTAACGATAATGATGACAAATGGTCCGGCCTGCTGGGCCGCAGAAAAATGAGGTCCACCTCTCTGGGGGTTGGTCACCAAATTAGCTTTTGTCAATAGCACGCTCCCAAATTGTCCTCACAGGATGTGCTGACAGAAATATTGGTTACTGTAACCGAGTGTGGGAATTGAATCCTATTGGCTTATTCACGGTGTCATTAGCATACAAGGATGAATGAGCGGCCGTGATTAGATACTGTGCACCACCGGAGTCCAGTCGGGTTTCAGCAGCGATCGAAAATGAGCTCTGTAGACACACGTTCAATGAGTTCCCACCAGTTTTAATGTGAAGAGTGAAGCTTAGGAATCATACTGTATGAACCATAGAGTTTTTATATGCATGGTAAAGGGGAAATTCGCCACATTTTATGTAGACGTCCAATCAGTGTTGATGGTAAATGTAGCAAATAGGAGCGATAAATTCCTCAGTGCGTGCTATATCGACCGAGAAAGCTGAGTTCTCCAGCTCGCCGAGCCGTGCCGACAGCACCTACATGCATCAGGATGCATTGCACACGAGCTTCTGACGCCCAGGGTTCCCGCCGGTCATATCCTCTTCCATGGATATAATGCCGCCTCGGCCTCTCTCCGCTGCATTTCTTAAACCGTAATAAATGCGGCTTAATATCCGAGTCAGCCAAAATACTGTAAAATGTATCCACATGCATAACATCCTCTGCATTCATATTTAGGGATGCTATCTTTGCTGTCGGAAACGTAGCTAGTTTGAAATACAAGCAAAGAGAATAAGGAAGTTCTGTTTTTGAGCATCTAGAGTTCACCCCTCGGCTACCTGGAGAATTCAGCTACGCATCCAACTACGTCACCGCCACGCAGTGCTCGAAGTGGTCTTTTGATTTATAGAATATGATTTTACAGGGAAAACATTTCCAGAAGAATTGAATGTTCAGAGGAAGGTTGTGATGAATAATAAAATAGCCATTTAACTTGCAATAGTAATCCAGTAGTCGTCCAAAAAGAGGTAAAATTACAGAGTTTTAAGTAAAAAAAAAAAAAAATTTTTGGGAAAGATCCACAAACCCAATATCTCCTCGTACCTTTTATTCACTGTAGACATCGAGAATGCGTCTCTTTATCCTGCTGCATAATATGTAGGAACATCCTGACTGGGACTGAATGATACTCTACTATAGGCTACAAATAACACAGGAATATATATATACATATATAAACACACCACCACAACCCTATAATGTTCCAGTGTGAATATTATCAGAGTATTATAGGCCAGCTACAGAAGTTGCATAGTCCACGTATAATAATAATATAGCAATAACATCACAGCTGATTATGACTGACACAGTATAACATGCTTCAAGAAATAATGAATAAATAAGAATAAGTCACAAGAGATTGCTGATACCGGCCGAAAAAACACGCAGGGGAGTACTGGCACTTATTTTTTTCCACTTCAAGCACAATTTGTCACATCAAATGACGGCGCTGGATGCAGGAAGAACAACAGATTTCCAGCTTTCTCTGTTAATAAAAAGTGGTAAATTTCCCCTTTAATCTGGTCACTACAAAAATCAAAAGGAAGAAATTACTGCAGGAATTTAATGGAAATCAAACCAAAAATACATTATGGAGATTTACATGTTTCCTATTTTAACTTTAGAATACATTATTCATAACTCTTGTCACAGAGGGCACTATTTGATTTGAGCAAATTGAGACAGTGAGTTATTGAATGTGGAGGTGAAAGACTCTGAGATCCATCACCTTAAGGCACCAGTGATGTGTGAACTGGTTTACATATTTCCATTTTTGTAATATAGTAAAAAGCTCAATAATGTACTTTTTACTATAGTCAGTTACAGTGATGTCAGTGCTGTTATTAGGTTATGTTTTCACCGGCGTTGATTTGTTTGTTTGTTTGTTTGTTTGTCTGTTAGCAGGATTACTCCAAAAGTTTGTGATGGATTTGAATTCCATTTTTTGGAGGGCTGGGGTGTAGCACAATGAACGATCCATTAGATTTTGGTGGCGATCCGGATCATGATCCCGATTCAGGAATGTTTTTACTGATTCCGATCAGCCACAACATTTTGACCATAGGGTATAACACATGCGCAGTATAACTGAGTATAACTGACCCCGCCTCCTTCCTTCTTCGAGCAGAGAGATACGTGTGTGGATGTGTGGCGAGACATTGAGGTGCGGGAGCTGCTGTCTGTCCGCGGTGAGAAAGAAAAAAGCGGTAGATGACGGGATGAGAGACAACGTAGTGTAACATTATACAGACATATCGAGGCTGCTCAATGAGAGAGGCATCCGCCGATACGTTACACGGAAACACACCGTGTTAATAACAAACCGACCACCTCACGATACCACCAGCTGTGAGCTGTGATCTGTTTTTAAAGTCAGGCACCTTGGCGGAGGTCTGCGCTCTCTCTCTCTGCCTTTCTAGTTTGTGAATGTAGTGCTGTTAAGACAAAATATTCTAATTTCCAGGGCAATACAGTGGGATACTTGTAAAACGAGCTGAACAGCTGTGGTCAACAAAACACAGATGTGAGGAGCTGTACTCTGTGTTCCCATCTTTCTAGAGGCTGACATCTTTATCTCTTGGACTTGTGACTTGAGGTTTACATTGTCACTTACGTCTTTAGTGAGTTACTTCATTCCTGGGTGGCTGTAGCTCAGTGGGTAGAGCGGGTCGGTCCCCGGTTCCGACTGTCTGCATGTCGAGGTGTCCTTGAGCGAGACACTGAACCCCAAGTTGCTCCCCGGGTGCTTTACAGCAGCTCACTGCTCCTAAGGATGTGTTAAATTGAGAGGTTGAATTTCATGGATGTACCTGTATGTATATGACAAATCTCATATAGTGTTAAAATCCTGTGACCACTGTGGACTATTACAACCCTATTAGCAGCTCTCTTCTTCATTCCTGCTCTGCTCCATATGAATGCAGCTGCACAGGGTCTACAGACTTTGGACACTATGTACTACTGTGCTTCGTCTTTTGTTACTGCTGTGGTTATATTGTACACTATTATATTTGTATGCTTCAGCTGAGTGACTAATGCTGTGTGCGCGTAGATACTCCCAGTGGTTGTTATAGATGAATCTCTCCTTGGGCTGGTTCCTCCTCAGCTGTGTACATAAAATATGAAATAAAAGCCAATGGCCTGCGTTCTCACGGTGTTCTGCAGACGTCACTTAGGATGGAAATATTGGGCCTCATTCACAAACAGTGTGTGCGCACAAATACTGTGTGTACAAACGCTTTACGCACAAATCTGGGATTCATCAATAGTTTCCTACCTGAATTTGTGTGAATCTGCGAACAAATTTAGAACTGCCTCAGACCACCTGTACGCACAAATGATGCCCGGCCCGGCTGTCTTAAGATGTAAACACACACCTTTTAACTAAATGCATGGCATAATAAATAAAAATAAGGTAGACGGATACTTTAAAAAAATATGTATATTACATCCACAGAGCCTTTAGAAAGGTGCCGATTAAAAATATGGCTTTTTCTTAAAAAAAAATTATTATGATTGTGAATTAATCATTTTAAAAATTTTGGCGGGTCCAAAATTTATGTTTTGTTAAGATATCTGATGTTTGGTTCCCACCTCTAACAAGGCTTGTGAGCCAATAGTAAAACAATGTTGGTATCAGGTGGTATCTCTGTGTCATCAGTTAGTGTGGACAAAAAAGGATAAATGAGTGAGATTGACAGTAATTGCCTGGCAATGACTTGTTGTGAAGTAAATACGATGGAACGGGAGAATGAGACATTGAATGGCTGAATGTTATCAATGTTATCAATAGTACATTTAAATAACTATGAATTCGACACCCTTTCATCCCCATCAATTATTGTCATCATTAAAATATTTAACTATAAAAGGTGAGTGTCCCAGACCTAGCTTACAACGGCATATACAGTATGAGAATGTCCATACTGAAATGCAAGTTTTTCATTGTTTGTATTGAATTGGCCTTTAATGATGAGTCATTATAATCATCAGCTACTCACACCAATTTCTAGTGCCATGAATATGGCACTAGATGTGCCATATGTAGCTAATGTTCAGTCGTGAAATTCTTTTGTATTCAGGGGCCATGCTACAACTTCACCAATTTCTCCGTGATAAAACTCTAGGCAATTGTATTTCCTTATATAGAGATATAGAGACGTGGCTGTATGCTGATTGAAAATAGAGACGCACGCAGCTGCCAATTTAGAATGATTCTGATTCACTAACGTACACATGGTGATAAGAACAAAGTGGGCCAGTGCGCACGTGCCATGAATCCACTCATCATTTTCTGTGCACATTTTTTTTGTGTGTAAAGTAAAAACAATTCTACGCACATATTAGTGAATGAGGCCCGATACACAGAGGGAATTAAAACTGTGAATTTAAGTTAGTTTTAAAAGATCTGGAAGTAGCAATCTTGGTCAATGGGTTAGCTTTGAAATTTGATATGATTTATTATTATTAAATTATTCTAAATAGTTTTGGACACTCGTACTTTATGCATCATAACTAAATATTGACAGTGACAGTTGTTTTAGCCTGTTTATGTTTTATGTACTGTACATATTGTTGTAACAATGTTTTAATGCCGTCTTCATGGCCGGACAGGTCAACTCAACCAGATTTTTACCTGGTTAAATTAAGGAGAAATAAATACTTATGGAATTTATTTAGATTAAAACAAATCTAAATTCCTAACACAGGATGGTGGGGAGGCACATATCAGGGGAAAAGTAATCACTAACTGTTGAGAGTTTGTAAGAGCACAGCAATCTTCATCATCAGTACACTTGGTATGTCTATGTCTACTGTATGTCAGGAAGTAGATACGGAAGACTTGTGATCATGGACCACTCTGACTGACCTTCCTTGGATATGAGAAGGAGATTTTGACAGAAGGGAAACAGTCTATTAAAAGACACACGTACGTAAATATGATGCTGTCGTCTCATTTTGTGGTCGGATGAAACCAAAACTGAACTTCAGGCAGCAGAGGAAACAATAAATAGAAGCTGCCGCAGAATGCCAAAGACCTCAGACTGGGTGTTCCAACGAGACCTCAGGCATAAAGGCTGGCCAAGTCAACAGTGGAATAGCTGCAAAACGGATCAACGGGAAAAAGGATGTGGAGGGTCTTTGAGCAAAAAGTGAAAATGTGAGTTCTAATTTAAAGTGGTTCAAAGATGTTTTCTGTCCAACTTAAATGAGGTTGAACAAATCTAAAAGGAAGAATGGGAGAAAGTCAAAAAGTGCTTATTTCTACCCACTAATCATGACTTCCATAGTCCAAACGTTGAAACCCAGCCTCTAAAGACAGCTACATATATCGTGACTCCAGTTCACCGAGTCCAGGACCGTGCTGTCTCTCGGTCTCGTTCGCCAGTCCCGCATTGAACGATGAGTCTTGAAATCAGTTAGATTAATCACATTGTCTATTGATTGGCTCCTAAATTGCTGCGCGATACAAGACAAATAATCCCATTTCAAGTTTCTACACTTGTTTCTAATGGTTTCCAAACCATTCCAGGCAGGAATGGATCACAATTAGTTTAGCATTTAGCAGCCGAGAGTGGCCACGCATGCATGAGCGTGATTCGGGGCTTAACAGTGGCTGCCTGCGCTGCATTTGACATTTCCATTCTCAGGGACACCTTCCTTTGTGCTGTCTGCGGGTGTTTGTTTTTTTTGCCGGCACCTGTAGAAGGAGACATTTCAGCCATTGTACGTGCACATTAGGCCAGCTGCAAGTGTAGAATTTCATTTATTTCTGCCTCTTTGACACCAAAGTGCTTCTTGGGCAACAATGAGACTCAGACTGTACAGCTCTTTCACAACAGAGCAATGACCCAGGATAGAAATCCTGTTTGACATCTGACAACAAGGATCTGACCTTGGTCAGACGTGGTCACAACCAGAGCTTTAAGTCGCTCTGACTGCTTGACTTTTGAAAGAAAGAGTCAGTACACCTCTGTTACACACTGTAGAGCAGCTATGACTGCAACATCTCTCAGCTCTGGATATCAAACATGCTTGAATGAGATTTTAGAACATTTAGTTTCATAAAAGGTTCCAAGAAAATGTTTTAAAATACTGCAAGTTTTACCAGCAATCACATCTATTGCAATGACACTGGAAGCAACGGTGGAATGTAACTAAGTACATTTACTCAAGTACTGTACTTGAGTACAAATTTGAGGTACTTTACTTGAGTATTTCCATTTTATGCAGTATTTTATGCAATATTGTACTTTTTACTCCACTAGAGTACATTTATCTGACAGCTTTAGTAACTTCAGATTAATATTACAATGGGAAAATCAACCAATAAATGATGATATATCACTATTGTTTAAATTATATTATACATACATATATAAAAATATTATTCTCGACCCAAATTCGTCCCAAAATGAATTTTCATCCTCTCCGATCATATTTTTTTCAGCCTCGGGCCAACAGGACGTCCTTAGTGTTTTCCCTGCCTGCCAAAGTGGCGGGTGGCCTGATGATTTTATCTACCACTTTAGCCACCGCCAACAATTTACCCGCATCTGCCGGGTCGCGGGTTTCAGACCCTGCTCGTGGGTTCCCGTAGAACCCATTTTCATTCACATACCTTGAGGTCAGAGGTCAAGGGGACCTCTTTGAAAATGGCCATGCCAGTTTTTCCTCACCAAAATGTAGCGTAAGTTTGGAGCGTTATTTGGCCTCCTTTACGAAGAGCTACTATGACATGGTGGGTACCGATGGATTCCTTAGGTTTTTTCTAATTTCAAATGATGCCAATAAGCCCCCTACAACCTAAAAGTTGCTTTAATGCGTTAAAACAAATTTGCGTTAACATTTTATTATCATGTTAACTTTGACAACCCTACATCTGGTATTCCATAGACGTCCTAACACACAGTGCTTTTGTTGACCATCAAAAGTACTTGGAGTGCATGTGCTCCAATGGCTCGAGTGATGCCTGTTAGTTACATGAGAAGCAATATGTAACTAAATGTCCATTCCGTTAGCTCCATACAGGGAGCTGAAGCTCACTACAGAAACACTCGTCTTCAGCGTGCTGTGACAGGAGAGACTTCACGGAGAACTGCTCTCTTCTTGACAACTTCCTACTTCTACTTTGTAGCTGTACTGTTTACCATGTGCAGTTGCAGCTGCTGTCACTTTACACTTCTGTAACTGAGGATCTCCTGTCTAAAGTTAAACAGCTTCTTCTTTTTTTTTGTTTTTTCAATCAGTCATCAACGTTGAGGCAGTGATGATTGATTTCCCCCCATAAAACTTTTTGAGCATGTCTCCATGTTTTTAGTGTCTTTGCTTCACGTTTCAGTATGGAACTATAACGTCTCACACAAACATCAACATCGTATCAGATGGAGGATTAATGGAGTTAAAGTGTCAAATCTTCCACCTTAAGAAAAAGATAAGGGTCAAGAAAACCAGCTGAAGGCCAGGTTTGAACTTCAGATTGTTCCAAGAGGGTTTGATTTGGGGTTTGGATAAGTTTAGTCTCCTTTTCCCTCTTCTTTATGACCATAACAAATAGTTATTCAGCTTGTTTTATGTCAGATTTCTGCTGATTCACACACAATCTTTAGAAGTGTTTTTTTTTCTTCTACTCTTCCTGAGTTCCAAATCTTGCAATATAGTTCATCCAAGTGGAAACCAGAGGCTAGACGTCTGCAGTTCAACATGCGATTCAGCCATTGTTCACTCTTTCCCAAACAGACAGACAATGCCCTTGATTTGTAGACACTACACTACTGTATAGCTTGTGATTAATTCCCAATGTGTTCATTACAGAGTGGCTTCACAAGTACTGATGACACGGAAACAAATGAACACCATATTTCAAATGATGATGGGGTGTGAAAGAGGAATTATCATCTAACGTTTTCAGGGATCTATGTGTATTTATTAACAGCTGTATAATTAAAATGTAGTAAATGTGCTTGAGGTTTTAAGACTCATTCACATCTTATGGCTTGAATTCAATGCACACTGAGACAGACTTAATCAGCACAGTCCACAGTGTCTACTTTAGTTACATAAAGGTTTAATCAACACATTGTCCTTGATTTGACCTGGGAGTAACACGATATTCAAAGAAATAAAATAATAATGCAGAAATAGCGACTGTTGGAAGAAATAGTAAGAAAAGTTAGAGTTAGAAATACTGCTAAAGAGCAGCATAGTTTAGCAGGTCAATGCCAATACTGAAATGCTAATCATATTAATGTAAAAAATATATTAATTAGTATAAATATAACTAGTATTATTCATTCCTTTTAACGTGATGTCACTGTTTTTTTACGTAAATTTTTCTAACATTAAAGTTATTACTTTTACGTAATAGGTAGAAATCTTATAAAAGTTTATAATATTTATATTTTTTGTTATTTTGTTTACATGTATTTATATTAACTTAGCAATAAAGTTGTTATGGTGGCCCTTCTCATCTCAATAAATCCACATTTTTACAATCACTATCAGTATTTGTAATAATGCCACAAAATATATATGTAATGGTATCTTGTTCCGAAATTAAATCACTATATCTCACACATATAGATGCTAAAAACTCTTTTTTAAAGTAATAATTAACCTATATACAATATAAACCTATAATTAACCTATATATAACCTATAATTAACCTATATATAAAATATATAATAATTAAGTAATAATTAATGTGTTCTCCTGAAAGATGACAGTTCACTCTCAGTTCAGTCATTTAATATGGATGTTGAAACCTGCAGATTCCTTGTGGCCAGTTCTGGATGTATGAATGAAGCTGTACTAAACAGTGATGTTGACACATACTGAGGCTTCTTTCTGTAGTGCGCTGCGATGTTTTCAGTCAGGACTCATCACACATGAAACAGTCAAACTGTTTATTAGAGTCTAGTTCCCATTTGTTCAATAATGAACAGAACTGGTAAACAATTCTCCTTGAAACACAGTTGTCAGTTCATCAAACTCCCTGCAATATCACACGCCAAAATCCAAACCCACTTATTGTCCACCGACTCTTAAAGAGTACACAAAGTGAATCAATGACTGATCAGTGACCAGATAACATTTCTTTGATCAATAAATGACAAGTGACAAATTAAAGTCAGTGGTTTCAGGCAACAGATGACAGTGTGTGTGTGTGTGCTAGCTTTAAACCAAAAATAATGAGCCAATTTAGTTTGTTATTAAAAACTGAAAGCCAGCCAATGTGAAACACCTCCTGCCTGACTGCAGCCAGTCCAAGTCAATATATCAGTCTAATCCTCATTTGAATGCAGCGTTTTGATCAGATTCCACACAATATGCATGATTAAATGTATTAGAGTATCAGATGTCTGCAGCGTGGTGTGGAATTTATTCAACAATTTGTAAAACCTCAGATGCCCCACAGAGACCCACCTAAAACTATTCATTAGTGAAGAGGAGAGTTTCTTGTGATGGTTGAATATTGTTTCAAATGATTTTCCAATCTGACAATAATAAAACCTAAATAATAGAGCTGAAATGATGTCAATTAATTCAAATCTGAAAATCAATCGGCAACTATTTTGACTGTTTTAATCAGAACTATAGTTACAGCTTCTACTGTAAGGATTTGCTGCCTGTAATAGTACAGTAGTAAGTACATTATTAGTGATATTAAATCAACAATCTTTGGGTTTTGGGCTGTTTTTTTTTCTATTTAATGACATTGTATAGACCAAATGAATGGTTAGTTACAGCTGTACTCAGAACTGCTGCAAAATATGGGTCATAAAAGCTGTAAAGTGAATATGCACTACAAAACATGTCAGTGTTGGCTTTCACAAACACATATTGATCTGGTTGAGGGAGGTTAATAAAAAAATATTTTAAAAAAAGGTGTTGAGGGCATGCATTTTTTCTGTTCTAATTTAGGTGTCAAATTATTTATTCGGTGTAAAAACAAGCATAAACACAACATAACTCCAAATTAAGAACATGCACTGCAGTTGACCTACTGATTAGTAGTAACCACTGTGTGCTCAAAAAAATGCACTAAATGTTTTGAGACTTTAGCCTAGAGCAGGGGTCAGCAACCTTTACTATCAAAAGAGCCATTTTAGACAAAAAAAAAAAATAAAACTGTCTGGAGCTGCAAAACATTTGAGCACACAGCCTATAGTTTTAAGTATATAGTATATAAGTCTAATACAGTGAGGACCCAAGTGCAAATGTACTACGGAGTATTAGGGCCACATTGAGGGAAAAACATCTGAGATTTTCAGAATAATTACTAACTTTATATTATTATGACTTTATTCTCAAAATATTATGACTTTATTCTCATAATATTATGACTTTACTCTCAAAATCTCAGATTTATTTTTTCCCTCAATGTGCCCTTATACTCCATCGTACTGTGGTACCACAGACACACAACAATGATAAATAAAAATGAAAATGTAAACAAAAAAACAGTTATTCATTTCCATTTTTATAAATCCACAGTGAGCCACTGGAGAGGGGCTAAAGGGCCTCAGGTTGCTGACCTCTGACCTAGAGAGATGGGTCCAAACCTAACTTTGTATGAGCATGTATGTATGTTTAAATCTGGATTATTTACCACACTGGTCAAAAACACAGTCATTGCTCCACTCCCTCCAGACCTCACAGTGAGCAGGTTTGTTGTCTCTGTGACAGATAATAATAATAACAAGGGTTTTTAGGCCTTTGAGTGTGTTTCTGGTGATTAACACTATGAGTGAGCTTCACTGCTCCAGTCAGGGATGGAGAAAGTCTTGGACTGTCTCTTGTGCTCTCCTATCGTGTAGTCCACATGAATACATATATGTCTGGCGCTCTGCTCCGACGGGAACATGCTGATCTCTCCGGTAACCACCGTGTCTTGCACCACGTCCACCGGGGAGTCGAGGTAGAGCACCGCCTGCTTCCAGTGCGTCTCCGGCTTGAACGGGGACGTGGACAGCACCACCAGGGACTGCGGCTGAGGCTTGTCCCCAGGAGGACACGGGAAGGTGACCGTGAAGAAGACGCAAAACGCGTTCACGGCCGCCGAGCCGAACGACTCGCACCGGAACTTTCCCTTCACGGACCGCAGCTCCTCCACGGTCACCGAGTACAGGTCGAGCTCTGCGAAGCGGGCCGGGTGTGAGAGCACGTCCTCCACGGTCACCGAGTTCACCGTGATGTCCGAGTTCATGATGCACCTGCGGGCGAAGTCGGACATGCAGGACATGTCCACACCGTACTGGTCTTTGACGGTGTACCAGAAGTTTAAGCGGTCCTCCACCACCGGGTCGCTGATGGGAGCGACGTACAGCTCCGCCTTGCTTGGCAGGATAACACCGCCCGGCTTCAACCACTTGTCCCGGGCGTAGAGCACCGAGTTGAGCATGGACTCATGGAGCAGAGCATAGCCCATCCACTCGCTCACTATCACCTCCACCATCTCCGGTAGGTCCACCGTCTCCACCGTGCCTCTAATCACCTCTATCCGGTCCTCCATGTCGTTGTGCTTCACTATGCTCACCGCCTGCTCCGCTATGGAGCAAGCCTCCACGGCGTACACCTTCTTCGCTCCGGCTTGAACACAGAACATGCTCAGCACGCCGGTTCCGGCTCCGACGTCCAGCACCACTTTACCCCGTATGGACTCGCTGTTCCGGAGTATGGCCATGCGGTACGCGTTGGTGCGCACCTGGTCCGCTATCATCTCCTCGTGGATGGTCACATCGGTGTAGCTGTCGAAGTACAGGCGCTCCTGTCGGGTTTTATCCAGTTTTCTTTTCTTAACGACATGAGACATCTTTCTCGGCTCTCTCTTGGTGCTGCTGCTGCAAGCCTCACTGTGTTTTTGTTGCGCTACTTCCTTCCGCATTGTGGGAATCTGGGACTTGTAGTTTCACAGTGCACACAATATGAGAGCTATCTGGTTAAAAAGACTACAACTCCCATAATCAAACGGTAATGACGCGGAGGTCGGAGTGCTGCATTCACTGTCAGGGGGGAGGTGGTAAATATAACTTCTCCTTGGCGAGCGCCTCTCTCTTCTTTCTCTAGCTTGCAATCTCAGTTTAAGAAAAGCCCAAACCAAGCGACCTTTAGCTTGTAACTTTACATTTTTTCTTGTCAACTAACAAGTTGAACATTTAGTTTAAAGGGACTGTTTGTAAGAATCAGCATTGCTTGTTAACAGCGACACCTGTGGCCGTTAAGTCAACGTCGGGCTCGTGCTTGCTCGCTTTACATATACATGAATGAGCATCGCTCAAAACAGTGAGGTGACACACGTCAGCTAAAACCACAATATCACTCTATATTTCACCTGCTTGGCAGTAATGTTAGCTGACCAGATGGAGGTCTCTCCATGAATCAATGCTGATCCTAGTGTTGGCTTTTCCTGCTTCAACGATAACGTTTCTCGCTGTGGAGCCCCGTCGCTTCACAAGACCTCTGTTGGTCTGGAGGAGCTGCAGCATTTATTTCTGCACAAACGTCCACTGTACATTTACTAGATATTCTCAGAACTACCAACTCTCCTGCAGTGTGTAGTGTGCGTGCA
The DNA here is from genome assembly GCA_916701665.1 of Sebastiscus tertius. Taxonomy (NCBI): domain Eukaryota; kingdom Metazoa; phylum Chordata; class Actinopteri; order Perciformes; family Sebastidae; genus Sebastiscus; species Sebastiscus tertius. Next base: position 21,335 of record CAKAOH010025644.1, on the reverse strand, counting down.
TGCACGAGTGCGGTGTGTGAGTGAAGGCAGGCAGGCAGGCAGAGGAGCAGAGTACAGCAGAACCAAAGCTACGGTCTCCCCAGCGTCCTCCGACCGTGGCCAACACTGTTTTGCAAGACGGGCTTCACTAGATAGAACTTTGCGGTTTTGGTGCTTCTGTGTAGTTTGTGTTGGAGTCTGAGTCTGAACAGCGTAGCCACACGCAAGCACGCATGGGACACCGACCCGGATTGATTTATATGTGTAAGAAGTTACTAACAGTGAACATTTAATTCAATGTTTGCATTTCGTTTCATTATTGTATTTTTGCAAAAACTGTGAATCCAATGTCGCTAAGCCTCATTAAAGAGAACGGTGCTGCGTTTTTTTGTGTGTTTTTCAGTGCTAACATGTTGAACCAGATCGGCATGATGTGCTTGTATATGAATCTTACAATTACGGCAAACTGCCTTAAAATCGTCGGAGAGAGACAGGAGGAGCGAGCCCAAATAATCAACTACACTTTAGAAACAAGCCCAAAAAAACGCAACCCGCGACTACCAATATTTGTAATGTATTAAGCCCAAAGTTGCTTATAATAAGCAGACTTGGCAACTCTGGCCTGCTCCTAAACTGCATGCAACGCCTCGCTTGAAGTCCTGCCTTTTCTTCTGTGATGTGGCGATGTCACCAAGTAACACATTTGCATAATACCTACCTAGCGGCTAGTTTAGCACGCCCTCAAACAAACAAACAAACACCTGAAAATAAGCATAATAGGTCATCTTTAATTAGGTTTTTCTGGGGGCGAATAAAGCCACCTGTAACGTCCTCATAGTACAACAATCATTGGCACAAATAACCCCGGTAGTGTTGCTTTTTCTTTGAGAACAATAGGCCTATGTTGAAATTCCTCAACACTAATTGGACATTGAGAAACTCCCTTTATGTATGTGTTTGTTTCATTATTATAAGCCTTTATGAATGTAATATTCATTATTGTCCCTCTGTGTTCATTTGCATGCGGCTACTGTTTATTATTGGACAAAATATGACAGTGATAGAAACAATATGCACTCTTTAGAAAGAGCTTGTCCCTCAGAGGAGGAGAAGGATGAAAGGAATGGCTAGAATAACTATCGCTACATGAAGTTCAGGTGATATCCACCTGAAAGTGAATTAAATAATATTCACCTGAGAATTAATTTACCTCCACTTTCATGTATTTTTTTTAAATGAATAATTTAATACTTTATATTTAGTTTTTTATATATTATTCTTATTCAAGTGTTAATAAGTCATTTGCCTCAGTTAAGCATTCACTGCTGTTTGGAACGTGAGCAAGGGGGGTGACAGAATAATATTTGGTTATTCAGTATCAACTATTTTCAGAGATATGACTCTTTTAAAACAGCATATAATTATCAGACTTTCTGCTACAATTGGTAACATTTAAGGAAGCAGTTTTTTGGCACTTTTAGCTCCAGTGTGTCTCTGATGATTTATGCGAAAAAGACCATTTTGACAGTAAGTTTCTATTTTCACTAAACCCTCAATGCTCTGTTCAGTAACATTAAAGAGGGTTTCCTGAGAAACTCTGAAAGGTTTTCTTTCTGGCAAGTACCTGTTAAGAGTCAGGGTGGTTTAGGAGCAATTGCCATTTCAATGTGTATATACCATTATACATATAAGCAATTTTAGAGTCATAAAGCAGACCTGTAAATATGCAAAAACTGACTTTCACCATCTCATACCTTGTTGTTTATAATGACTGAGATGTTACTTACAAGTCTACAAGTAAGTGCTCCATCACCTGAACCTCTTCATCACTAAATGGTCTTGCATTTATACAGCGCTTTTCTAGTCTTCTGACCACTCAAAGCGCTTTACACTACATGTCAGTATTCACCCATTCACACACACATTCATACACTGATGGCAGAGGCTACTAAGGTGCCAACTTTGCCCATCAAGATCTAATCTAAATACTCATTCACACACTGATGGCTATGCCTTCGGGAGCAATTTGGGGTTAAGTGTCTTGCTCAAGGACACATCGACATGTGAGCAGCCGGGGATCGAACCACCGACCTTCCGATTGCTGCTCTACCCTCTGAGCCACAGCCGCCACTACATGCTAAAAAAGAAGATATCTTAGTTTTGACTTCCATTTGAGCTTGCCAATATGCAAAATCATTTCATGTTAATAGCAACTGTATAGTGCAACTTCAACATTAAGAAGCCAGATTTAATTTCCAGGCAATAATTTGCACAACAGAAGCACTGCATTCTCTTCAGCACTTCACTCTCTATAATGAATATAGGCTCCAATCATCTGTAGTACATCTATTGTGTGTCTATCTCCTAACAAGCTGCACAACACAGCATGGCCATTACCGGCTCTGAGCTCTCCCCAAAGTTCTGGCAGGGAGAACACAGCTGCTCGTGGCTCAGCTCTCCTCTCTTCTAGACGGTCCTAGGGGACCCGCTGCACTCTGTTTCAGAGATCTTTGGCAAAAGATGCTGGACAAATGAGCGGGAGCTGTATCCCATTTCATAAAGATGAGAAAAAGAGAGAAGGAAGCAGCAGTTTGAGAGGAGAAATACAGCGGGACGCTAGGTATTTTTTTTGTTGTTTTCAAGACTTTTTTAAAAGCAAGAAGACAGATCAGTGTAGTGCAGTAAAATGGGAAATAATAGCGTTACAAAATAAGAAGAAAACATTGCTGGGTAGGTGGGTGTATGCGTGTGTGCATTCACATTTACATGATTCTTCTAAATTTGGATCCAATGCTGCCTTTCAAGCACAGACACTCCTGGGAAAATGTGTGCATTTAATAATTCAGTCTTTTCAAAAATTATATAGAGAATAAAGCAGGGGAATAATTCTGCATGAACTGATATGTTTTCAGCTTGAGTAATGGAAACAGCAACCATCAAGGGGGAAATGAGCCATACCTTTGTAGTAAACACCGACTTGATATTCAAAGCTCCAGTTTTCCCTTTTGGATATATTTGATTTATGTTAAACCAGAAACACAATAACGCCAAACATTATCTAAAGATGCAGTGTAATCCTAAAGTGAGCTAAATATCAAAGCCGAACACCCACCGCCGACCGGTCAAAAGCAAAATTGGACCAAGTGCAAAGGAGGAATGGAAATATACAATAGTGTAGATTACTGAACCGTGGAATGCAGACAGTGGAATTCAGATTGTGAGTCTATGCACTTGGCAAGAGGCGATGTAGCCGGTAGACATAACAGACAGACAAGCAGCTGTTGGCCATGTTGTCCTCTCCTCCTCTCAAGCTTCAGGTAGAAGTGCTGCCAGGCCCAGACACAGCCAACACCCAGCTCCCACTGAGATGCCTGGCACGCTTTACCTCCATCCTTAAAGTAAGTAATGCGTCTGTATTCATGCAGAGAAAAGTCTGCTATCCAAGGAGCTGTTACAGCTGACCCTGGTTTAGGTCAGCACGTCGGGTCGGAATAACCCGGGGAGATCTTATTCTGATTATGGGAAACCAGGTTAAGACGTCTTTCTCATATTAAACATTTCACAATGGCACAGCATCCCTCTCTGCACGAAAAGGCAGCAGTGCATCGGTGCACCTTGTATGCTGAGGTACCCTCGACCAATTGTACATTGCTTTTTTTAGTACAGTTTTACTTATGAGACTACATTATTGGTGTTTTGCTCTCCTCCTTACAGTATCTCCTTTTTTAATTTTCAACATGCAGCCTAATTAGTCGCTTTAGTTTCTAGAACTCACAGAGGATGTTTTCATGTTTGATGCCACTAGAGCTTGAAAAGAACTCCAGAAAATGTTAAAATTCCTATCTTTAATTCAGTGTGGTTTTTATTTGCACTTCATTGATAAGCTAGGGTTGGTAGTGTTTTTCAAAAACATCTTTTGGTTATATTTGTTGAAATTCTCATTACATCCCGACAGCAATCAATAAATCGAATGCTCTGACAAAAAAATAAAGAAAAAAACTCCAATATCTGTGGCTGTTACAAAGTAATCTATGAGAAACGTACGCTTGCACGTATTGATTGGCCAGCGTAGAGCTATGGTGGATTAGTTGCGCTGCCATGTGGCAAAAGTTGAGCCAGGTTCAACAAAGTAAATCCTTAAAATTCTCAGTATGTATATTCTAATGTGTCTACAACATCTGCACATGGCAAATACGGTAAGGCGAAGGTTAGGGGAAGATCCTGGTTATGGCATATGGAGTGTGGTTACGGTATGGTAAAGGTTGTGTAAGTAAAACAGTTGGTTAGGAAAACATCGTGGTTATAGTTCATAAAAATGGGAATGTTAATCGCAAGTCTGTGAAGGGACATGAACTCCAATCTTTTACATGAAAGTTAGACTTGCTACACCTCATCCACCACCTCAACCACCACACACTCACTTTCCGCCTCACTATATAAAGACCACACTACCTTCTGCATTGGTACAGCCCATTTGTATAAGCCGTAAATCATTAGGTGTGGAATTGTCCAGCATAGTATACTGACTGTTTTTTGCACAGTGATGTTGTACAGTATGTCTTCCTTCATGTATATGAAACAAAAATGGACACACATGTATTCACACATGTACACACACCTCCTAACCTCATACTACCATCGAGTCCCAAAGACTGCCTGTAAAATCTGAATACCTCCCCATTCTCAAATGAGTGGGAGATTTTAAAAAAAGCCATATATTTGCACAGCTCATCCTCTTTAATTAAACTTGGGCCAATTCCTGTTTGCACATCCAAATCATAGTCCCACATACAACTGATGGGGATTACGATGAGGTCTAAGGAAGGGCAGAGGAGTGCTTGAGCGTGGATGTGTGTCGGTGCCCTATTTGTGCATGAAACACGTTGTGTACAGTATATCCAGAGATAATGCTGAAGACGGGGGAGATGACGGAGAAAGCGGCGCAGGAAAGGGTTGGTCAAGCATGGCGGGACGCGCGGAAGCCCAATCGCTTTGGTCAATGAGGGGTGTCGTGGAAAAATCGATAACCAGCTTTCATTTTTTTTCCATCTTCCTCCTCCCTCAAGCTCCAAACGTTGTGTGAAGAATTTATGCCTGCCGTGTGTGTGTGTGTGTCTTAAATGGAGAGAAGGAATGTTTTCATATTGTGAAGACACTACGTGGGAGGCTATATCAGTACTAAAACAAAGAAACTGAAATAAACAATAAGTGAGTAGATGTCTAAAGAGGGGAGGGAGATAAAGAGAAGCGCAGTGTGGGCTCTTTGTACTAGAAGCCCATCAGCAGCTGCTCTTCTTCTTGGCCAGCTGCTGTCAGCATGCACAGCCTCATGGGAACTGCCTGCGTCCTGTCAGTATTACTGGACCTGTCAGCTGCTGCAACAAACACACACCCACAATAACCCAAGCTCGCATACTCAGATATGTATACACGCATGCATAGCAACCTGCACAGACAGCATGCAGAGGCCACCTAAAGACACGTCAACCCGCGGTAGCATGATACTAAAATGCACATACTGTACATAATGTATACGTGCACACACAGCCACCAGTTTTTGGTGTCATGATCGCCTGTTTCAGAGGGAGGCAGACTGCTGAGCAACAAATACAAAGGTGCAATGGCTTCATATTGATTGTTCCCGGGGATCGATACCGGGCTACTTTGATATCTCACTCCCAGAGAGAGAGAGAGAGAGACCACATCTATGAATGCTGGTGTGTCATAACACACTTCCCATCTCTTATGCGCCTCCTTATTCACCTGTTTCTTACAGCAAACATAATTCATCTCACCCAAAAGACTGTTTCACGCATGGATCCATCTGGATGCCTTTTTCCATGTGTGTGTTATCTAGTTTCATGCTTTGACATCTCCCTATATGGACACAGTGTGTGCCAGTACTTATCAGTGGAGAAGTTATAACAACGGCCAGAGCAAGAATTTCCTGCCCCAGGCGTTTTCATTCCCCTTGTTTGTACAGTCCATGAACCGCCACACACACAGACACACACACACAAACACTCCCAAGCCTACCTCCTTTCAATTGCCCCAACCAATCACTTTACAGGATCTTGGCCCGTCAATCCAGAGCCCCGGTAATCAATTCATTAATTACATCCCTTTCCCTGCAGACTCACTTCCCTCATGCCACCCCAGTATCAGTTACATTACACTGCAATTAGATTAAATTACTAAGAACAACCTGCATGTGACAGCCGTTATGGCAGCGTCAGGGGGGTATTATGCTGACTCCACGACAAACCCACTGCGCAATTTGTAAAATGGAAATATTGTCTGCTTTGTTAATGGAGGTTATTTGATAAGTACAGACATGAGGCGATACTGTAATAGTCCCATCAGGATTCTGCAAATAACAATCCCAACGTCTGCGGTAATTGTGCCGCTTGCTTACAGACATGAAACAAGGTCTATTATCACCAAATTACATGAAATATACGTTAATTTATTTCCAGTAAAGGATGAAAAAAGATCTGTAAAACACGTTACGTCCTTAAAGGAATAGCTTGACATTTTGGGAATTATACTTATTTGCTTTCTTGCAGAGAGTTCAATCCCAGTCTCATGTCTGTATGCTAATATGAAGCTAATCAGCAGGTGATTAGCTTAGCTTAGCATAAAGACAGGAAACAGGGGGAAACAGCTACTGTATCTTGGCTCTGTGCAAAAGTAAAAACAATCCATCTAGCATCGCCTCTGAATTTGGTTTAGCAGAGGAGCAGGTAGGTTGATTTTTTTAAACTTTGGACAAAGCCAGGCTAGCTATTTGCACCTGTTTCCATTTTTCATCTAAGCTAATCAACTGCTGGCTCGTTTCATATTTAGCCAGCATCTAGCTCTCTGCAAGAAAGGCAATAAACATATTTCCCAAAATGTCAAACTATTTCTTCCAAAACAATGTTGTAGCAAAATAAGAGTCTAACAGGCTTCATTCGTGTTGTATATTTGCTTTTATAGAAGTCTCTAAGTTGATTTATCATCATCGTTACCAAGAGTCTACAGATAGTCTTAGATAAGTCAAAGTATTGGAAAAACAAAGTATTGGAAATTCTGATCTGATGATGGTGCTTGATAAAATGAACGGCATTTCCTAAATCCCAGGGCTTCTTCCTTAGGGCACCATAAATGTCTGTACAAAATTTCACCTTCAGCAATCCATCTAATTTGTAGTTGTTGAGATATTTCAGTCTGGCCCAAAGTGGTTGACCGTCTGACCACGCAACATTGCCCTCCTCAGAGTCATGCCCCTAGCTTGGCTACAAGAGTCCAAAAACTAGACCTTCACCTCCACAGACAGTACTCCACTGAAATATTTGAATTAAGTAAAATACGATAGTAATACCAAACAGCAATAAAGTCATCCTTGAAGTCGCAGTTTGTATTACAAAACTCTTTCACAAAGCATTCCTGCTTGCTTCCTGCTGTAGATATTTACCAAGAATTGCTCCACTTATCAGACAACCTGCTACATCAAAACCACGAGTTGTATTGGTAAATTGGTCATAATTCCACAGCAGATCCAGCCCTCTACTGTAAATTTCTAATAATGGATAAGTGAAATCCTGACCCACTTCAAATGTTATCAGTCGATTGAATGGCCATTATCAGTGGTCATCAGCCTCATAGAGATGGGTGAGAGGGGGCCTGCTACAGCTACTAGCAGGTTCAGAAGGCCGTTATCATCTATTCACATGGTGGATACCATCGATACCGCTACAATTACAAGAAGGCGAAGTTAAGTGGCCGTAGTAATTATGACGGGCAAAGGTGGAAGTCAGGTCACGTAGTATAAAGAGGGGGGAGATCTGGATGAATGGATGGATGGGTCAAACAAACAAAGAACTTTCACCCCAGGAGACAGCTTGTAACTTACATTACATACATAATGTAACTTAACTGACATACGCAACGAAACAAACGTACATTTTTTTATCCCAAACCATGATCGTTTCCTAAACCTAACCGAGTGGTTTTGATGCGTAAACATAACCAAGTAGTTTTGTTTCAATACAAAACGTTAAACACATGTTTAAAACTGTGACAGTTTCACTTTCACAGCGTGCAGGTAAGTGCAGTTTGCCCCATCTGAAAACAGACATTTAATGGTCTGATAACATTCAAAATGGCTGAATCCTGGTGGTACTAATATATGCAGACAAAGGTCTGTATTTAGGTGTCTGGGACTTTCTGCTCTGGAACCAGTTGTCCTCTATACAAGGCAGGATTGCCTGATAATCCTGTTTCGTACGTGAGACTTTGACTCTTCTTCTACTTCTACAATAACATCAGGACGAGGACTATGGATCACCAGCGAGCCAAACCAACTGCAGACCACTAAGAAATCAATTCCGCATCCATTTTTTTTCTATGAGAAGCAAGTAATTCACCGGTGGTGCAAAGTAAGCACGCAACCTGAGGGAAAGGGCAAGAGATGAGTTTAACATTCAGTCAACTTCATGCAAATGCATGCTGTGTTTGCCATGAGAGGATCAATCCATTTGGCCAAAGAGGATGACATTTTGTGTAATGCTTCTTACAGCTTTCACACTCTTTCTCATGACGTGGAAGTTAGAGCTATAAGAGCCCTTTCTCCCGAGCTGTGGGGATAGCAATGGAAAGAGTCAAGTGTTGCCAACGGATTAACACGAGCTATTGAGGCATATTTACCAGTAAACGCGATTAAAGGAATAGTTCGACACTTTGGGAAAAAGGCTTATTCACATTCTCTCCAATAGTCACATGATAAGATTGATATGCTAAATACGAAGCTACAGCCAGCAGCCAGTTAGCTTAGCTTAGCATAAAGACTGGAAACAGGGAGAAACAGCTAGCCTGGCTCTATCTAAATGTAAAGAAATCCACCTGCCAGCACCTCTTTTATGTGATGTCATTACATCTGTACCAATATCAGATTTAGACAACATTTTGAAAAATTATGCATTTCATTTCTATTTTTCTTTTTAGCAGGACTGGTAGTACAAATTATTTATTATTAATTATTAATTAATTATTTATTAATTATTTTTTCACAAACTATTTAATTCCTGTTATCATTGGATTCAATACGGCTTTTTAAGGCGTGTGCTTATATATTTATTAGGGTTGTCAATCGATTCAAATATTTAATGGCTATTGATTAATCACATGATTGTCCATAGTTAATTGCTATTAATCACATTTTTTATCTGTTCAAAAGGTACCTTAAAGGGAGATTTTTCAAGTATTTAATACTCTTATCAACATGGGAGTGGACAAATATGCTTGCTTAATGCAAATGTTTGGATATATTTATTATTGGAAATCAATTAACAACACAAAACAATGACAAATATTGTCCAGAAACCCTCACAGGTACTGCATTTAGCATAAAAAATATGCTCAACTTGTAACATCGAAAACTGCAGCCCAACAGGCAACAACAGCTGTCAGTGTGTCAGTGTGCTGACTTGACTATGACTTGCCCCAAACTGCATGTGATTATCATAAAATGGGCATGTCTGTAAAGGGGAGACTCGTGGGTATCCAGAGAACCCATTTTCATTCACATATCTGGAGGTCAGAGGTCAAGGGACCCTTTTGAAAATGGCCATGCCAGATTTTCTTTTCCAAAATGTAACGTAAGTTTGGAGCGTTATTTAGACTCCTTTGCAACAAGCTAGTATGACATGGTTGATATGAACCTGCTGCCACCTCCAAAAGATCAGTGGCCCGTGTTTTTTTAAGAGGTAAATTAAAAATCGCAAGTTGCGTGAATGTGTTAAAACAAATTTGCGTTAACAGGTTATTATCGCGTTATCTTTGACAGCCCTAGATTTAATACATGTAGCCTTAAAGGTTCTGTTTTTACAGTAATCAAATGTGATAATACGTTTATTAAATTATGAAAAATATTATATACAGTATATTCACTATGCATCGATGACAATTGACCGTCAACTTGTCAACTGTCAAATGACAAAATGCAAAGAATCATATTCACTGTGAGTGAAAAAAACAACGTGTAATAATTTGTGGAATCCATCGTGAGCATGTTATTCATGATTTTACTACAAAAAGATTAAGTAAATCAAGTGGTTTTCAAAATGTGATCCATTACATAGTAGCACTGTATGTGTCAGGGGGATTTCCATAATAACAACAGCACAATCATGTAATGAGTAATGTTTGTGTTCGTAAAATTTGCACAGTCTTCATTCCCTCTTTGATGCAACGTTACCTCCTGTGTTCTGCTGTCAGTTTGAATTCTGCTCATGTACTTTGGGCCAAGTTAAAGTCATTCACTGGGAAAGAATTAATTTGGAAACGCTGTCACCTGCCATGATTAGTCCCATTACTTGTTTACTGCCTCCGAGGCAGTGTGTGTTGCCTTCTGTAGCCTAAGTATGATATCACAAACAGCAAAGGAAACGCTAAGTCTGAGGTTATGAGGTAAATGTTTGACAGAGAAAGAGTAGATAAACAGGCAGAGAGAAATTTGAAAACATAGCTTACAGCAGAAGCCATAAAATAAAAAGATATGCAACATCATAACGCATTGTTCAATTTTCTATTAATTTGAAACGCCTCACAGTTTAGCCGTTTGTCGCTTTTCCATTATGCAAGGTCACAATAAGTCAGCTGTGTTCTCAACTTCATTTGTGTTTATTTTCCCTTCAATAAATAGACTGAGAGAGAGGCCTGTACTTCTGAGGTGATAAGATCCTCCCGGCTTGTTCTTCGCGCTGACCTTGGGTGCTGCAAAGTAAAAATCGATGCTCTTTCAGGAGGACAGAAGGCAGTATTCACTTTCTGTTAAGGTACCGTGCATCTTCCACAGAAGGCTAGACAGGGGAAGAGAAAACCTGAGGTGTTAGTTAGTGCGTGTCAGCGGAGGGTTTATCTGAACAGATAGACACAGACACATACACACAGAGACACTGGCATAGACATTAAAGGATAGGGTTAGAGGATAGCTCACCAATAGTGGCATTCAGTTTAAAGTCAGGTATTAGGCAGTTAGCTTCATCTATCTCAAATAAAAGCTGCCTCCCTCTGCCTTATGGAGCTGCTAATGCACACAAAAGAACCGCAATAGCTGCTTTAAATGTCTTCAAAGCTGAAGGTTTAAATACTAAAAGAGACTTTTGGCATCCCATAATGCTGTGAATAGAAAAAAATATTAGGGCTGTCGAAGTTAACGCAATAATAGTACGATAATAGAAATAAATTAAATATTTTTATTCAACCTCTTAAAAATCTGACGACAGATCTGGTCACTATTTTGTTTTTTGGAGGTTGTTGCGGGCTCAGTTTTAAAGCTAAAGTGAATGTGCATCATGTAAAACTAAAAAATCTAAGGAATCCATCGGTACCAATCATGTCATACTAGTTTGTCACGAAGGAGGCTAAATAACGCTCCAAACTTGCGCAAAATTTTGGCGAGGAAAAACTGGCATGGCCATTTTCAAAAGGGTTCCCTTGACGTCTGACCTCAAGATATGTGAATGAAAATGGGTTCTATGGATACCCACGAGTCTCCCCTTTACAGACATGCCCACTTTATGATAATCACATACAGTTTTGGGGCAAGTCATAGTCAAGTCAGCACACTGACACACTGACAGCTGTTGTTGCCTGTTGGGCTGCAGTTTGCCATGTTATGATTTGAGCCTATTTTTTTAATGCTAAATGCAGTACCTGTGAGGGTTTCTGGACAATATTTGTCATTGTTTTGTGTTGTTAATTGATTTCCAATAATAAATACATACATACATTTGCATAAAGCACCATATTTGCCCACTCCCATGTTGATAAGAGTATTAAATACTTGACAGATCTTCCTTTAAGGTTCATTCTGAACAGATGAAAAACATGTGATTAATTTGCAATTAATGACGATTAAATATTTTATTCAATTGACAGCCTTAAAAATAAATATCAGCACACGCCTTAAAAAGCCATATTGAAAACACTGATAACAGGGATGCGGTAGTGATTCAAAAGAGTTGGGTGGAGAGGAGAAGAGGGGGGCTATAAAAAATCCATCAAATCATTTCAACAGGTTTCTAAAATGTGACATAAATGTAAATATGTGTTTGATATTGTTAGCCGTCTCCATTCAAAAGCTGTGAAGGCATTGATTTAAGTGAACTACTGTATCTGCTCTAAATCATAATTTGGGGCATCCTGTGCACAGTAGTGAGATCTCACTTATTGTCTCTATTAGCTCAAATTAAATTCTATTGATGGGTATCACCACTTCTCTGCCTGCAGGAAATAATGCGTCAAAACAAACCCTCCCACTCAGCAGTTTTTTTCGTCTCTCCCGTGCCTTTTGTGTGCTTTGGAAATCTTTTTTTTTTTAATTGAACATTTCAGATTTTTAAGCTTTCTAATTAATTTGCACTGAGCTAAAGACAGATTGGTAATACAGAAGAAACTTTGAGTTCAGCATTTCTCAAGCCTTCATTGCCAAAAATGTTTCTCCAGTATATATATAAGCTATACTGTATAAAACAACAACAAACAAGTGAGCTTTGAAAAATTGCAAAATGATTTACATGCCAGTTTAAATATACACTGCTGCTGTACCTCTGCAAGAACAATCAAATGTTGCTTAAAGGTGTACTGCTGTAGTGAGGCAGAGGTGCTCTGACTGTACTGTCATGGAGACGCTGACTGAGGACAGGTGGCGAGAGATTTAGCTCTACAGTATTGCTTTCCTCCAACCAAATCAGAAAATCCATTCAAGCGCATTAGCACAACTGCTAATTGCTAGGCTCTGTGTGTCTTATTGCACACATTGATCTGTCCACAACCTCCTCCAGTTGAAATGGAATTGTGAAATTAAAGACCCTAAGTGGACAGATAAAGGATTTTGTGCCACGTACAGCCACATGATTCAGATATGATGAACAGAAATAGTCACAATAAAGCCTGAATGTAAAGGCCAGTAGTGGGTTTTATTCAGATTTTAAACTCAGCATAATCAAATCACTCCTGCACTATGCGTGTGTATTTAAAACCTTCCTGTTCTCTAACCTTATTGGAAAAAGTCAAATCCACCGTCCAACTGCAGCCAAAAAATTCTCTGGAACTAATTTGTTAATCCAGCCTCACTGATCTCATTTTCATTTTTAATTCAAGGGTTTGGAACTATGTGGTCCGACGCTGCTGTTCCACTGTGCTGTCAACAGTATTGTAAAGTTTGAGTTGCTTGTGCTCACCTTAAACTGTAACTGCAACATTACATAACATCTGTGGAATCGCCCATCATGCAGTTTAAAGCTGATAAAAATTTCCCATGAGACAAAACGTTCCGTTGTTTGGAGCCAGAAAATCCAAATTTCTGCATCAAGTTAACACCTGGAAGAGGCTGAGGTGTGACTGTGAGAGTCAATCAAAAATACTTGAATTTGACAAGAGGAGACCTGCCAATCAAGGCAAACACACCCCAAACATCTCATTTTATGGTGTGGTCAGGCCAGATTTCGCCTTCCATTCATTGCTATACAGAAAAGGGTGAGACCTTAGATTGTATATAAAGATGGCCGACATGACAGCTCCCCAAAAGTGAAGCTAGAAAATCCCAATCGCCCCCTGGTGGCTGGTTGCAGTATAGGTCATAAATCCCACCCCCTCCATGTTAGTGGATGGGACAAACTAAAATGTCAAATAACACGTCAAATACATTTTCTCAAAGATGATTTCTGTCATTTTAGGTAGTTCTTATCACACAGCTGTATGTTCAAGGGTTCATTTTTCTGATTAGTTTGGTTTTAATTAGATATTTCATGCTACAAAAAGGGACTAAGACGTCATGATTGACAGCTGTGATTGACAGCTGCTCTGAGTGAAGTAGTCGCGGAGCCGGAGGCTCGGAAATTGTACGCGAGAAGAGATGTTAACTTTAACTTTCCATAACCGTCACGGGTCTGTGTAATAGAACATGAGTCCATTTGATCATAAATGTAGTTATAGAGATATTATGGTTAATTGTCGTGTCTTTCTAGCCAAACAGCTACCGTGGTGCTAACGTAGCAGCTAGGTGGGACACGCTTGCATGCTGCGGCCACGCTCGACTCGTGATTGGCTCATGCGGGTGTGTGGGCGGGACATCAAATTCCACGGCTCCAGCCCCCCCAATCACTAATGCACAGACTCTGGCTCCAAATGACGTCAAAATCTCAAGATGGCAGCTCTCGTACCGTTGGGAAACTCTTGGTTATGGTTAGGTATTGACCTTGACTAGTTAAGGTTAGGCATTGACCTTGAGTTATGGTTAGGTATTGACCTTGAATGGTTAGGGTTAGGAAAGGTCATCGGGCAGCAAGTCTCGTGAGACTTTTTGCACATTTTTGCAAGTTTTCACAATTTGCGGATTACCTTCTAGACACAATCCTTTGGTACAGTCTTTGGTACAGTCTATGGCCGACATAGGGTGTTTTCAAACCCGGTCCCTTTCATCCCTCCAAACGAACTCAGAGCAATTAGTCAGCATTTTTTGCGTACATGTGAACACACCAAAAGAACTGAATCTGCATCAGTCCTGCTCCCAAATGCTCGTTATGATTGTAATAATTAATGACAAAACACATTAATAATTGCATTGATTGCACAGGCAGGACATCCTAAAAACACCATAAAACACCGGTGGCAGCAACTCGACCAAAGCGCTGCAATTTCCATATACACCACTCAGGTGTTGATGGGCTTCATGAATTTATTTCACATGGACTGCAAGTATAAGGTCCGAGCTCCAGAGAAACTATAGTATGAACAGAGAGAGGACTGAGGCCCCATTAGAGCTGAAGTGGACCAGAAAGTGAACTGAGTCCTCTTTCAAATGAACTGACAATGTGAACGCAAAAAGAACTGAGTACCTTTTTCTGTCGGTCCCCTTTTTGGTCCACTTTAAAGAGGACTGAGTTTGGTTCGTTTAAAGAGTACTATATGTGAAAACACCCATATTCACTTCCAGTTGCAAACTGACTTTAGTTAGGTGAAGGCACAAAAAAGACTTAGGGAAGGTTTAGGGAAAGATCATGGTAGAAAGTTCTGACAGTTAAGTGTTAATAAGACAAGAAGCTGAATAATTTACAACTCTGTGCAATGATATTGTAGCAGTTTATGATTACAGCCCTACCAAGTCCAGTGGCAGCCACACCACACTGCGTCTTTTCAGACTGCTACAATGACACAGAAAGTCAAATTTCCAAATTAAATTTTGTAGCAAAAAAAATCAATTTGTGTTGATGGAGAAACGTATTGTGAAGTGGTTAAATTAAATTACATCAAATTAGAAAGTGATTTTAAACCTTAAGTCAGGCAATTAACCTGTACTGTGCTTTGAAATATTAACTGAACCACCTGGACCTTTTTTCCCCCTGTTTAATAATGAAAGAGGACTATGAACACATTCACACAGCGCTGTGACCCTTTAGTAATATTCTTAAAGAACTCTAATCGGAGTGCATCACTCAGTCTAATGAAATGTTAGCATTATCAGTGACAAGTCGTATTAATGCAGAGCCTAAACCTTCCCTTTTTCCTCTGCAGTGTGGTGTTGTGTGCTGCAGCAATGTTAACCCGGCATGTGGGCTTTTTGTTACACAAAAGCTGACCCAAAGTAAAATGTACAGTCTTGCCTTGGGTGCTTTTGATGTCCTTATTTGAACCTGTCATGGTGACTATGTGGGCCCCGGGCAAATATAGCCAGTGTCCTCAGGCAGAGTAAACAACGCGCTACTGTCCACCCCCAAAACACACTTGTTTTCACATATAAAGAAACCTCACGGCGTCTGTCTGTTTGGTTTAAAGCCACATATTAAATGTAATGTTTCTTATTTTTGTGGCATGTGAACACGGCGTGCGCTGTGTCCCAGCAGGGGAATCGCCTGGTTTCCTTCCTCAAAGTTCGACTTGTCTGTAGCTGCCTAATAACAACACTTTGGGTGTGATGTAGCGCTTCTAAAAGTGAACTGTTGGAAAAAAGCATTTGGCTTTACTTTGAGCTCTCGAAAAAAGTTGCACTTGAGGATCCAGTGAGCCATGACTCTTCATTTTGCTTTGTGTTCATCCCCCCACCCCCAAACAATGACATCGTCTATCTAAAGCGCTGCTCTGCACAAGTACCTCCATTCTGACCTCTAATTGGCGAGGCAGTACGCGCCAGAGGGGACATTACACTGCATTCCTAAATGACTACTCTGGGCCACTGCACAGGACATTTAGTTAAAGTTGGTCATTCTGCCGTCCCTGGAGAGCCGGTAAAGAGTTTGCCACATTGCCGGGGAAGAAAGTGCAAAGACGTACAATGTGCTGTAGATGACAGGATTCCGCTGTGAGGTCCCTGGATGCAGTCAAGATGGCATGCCGCACAGCATGGAGCTAAGTAATGCCCCACTGCATCTGGCTAATAAGCTGTAAATAATCGTCTGCGCTTCGCTCTCTTCTCTTTTTCCTCGCTATTCTTTCTGGCATAATAAGAAAATATTCAGTTGGATCAAGCTTTTTTTTTAACAGCATGGGGAATGGGTCCCTCCTGGAGCATCGCTTGTTTTTCAGCATTACCTTAACATAACATGGTTGTAAATTACAGACAACAGGACTTCAGCACACTCTCAGTGAACCTTTGTTTTTGCAATAAATCAATATGAATTCATGCTGGCTTTTTCCTTTTCAAAAATATCGTAACAGGGATGAGGGGAAGTCAGAATCGTCTGCCATACCTGTGATGTGATATTGTGAAGGCTTTGAAGGTTATTTCTGTTAATGTTTGGTTTTCTGTGGAAAATGATAGTTGTTGGATGTTTTTATTTTCACTCTTTTTCAAGTATAAAAACTATAATCATAACCATTCCTTGGTAGATTCAATGAAACCAAATTTACAGTCAATAAAAAGACGCCTCAGTAGCACTTTATAATAACCATCATTTATAATTGGTAAATGAAGTTATAGTTAATTAAACTTAGTTAATAATTATTTGACTGTTAAACAATTAAATGTTAATTAATGATGTTTACTAATTAATGCTATAATAACCTTATCAGTATTTTGTGTAATATGAAATAATTAGTTTATAAATTCTACATTGTATCATAGCTGATAGGAGACGATAATAATTACAATCTGATTATATTAGTAAATTATATATTATCAGTTTATTGTTGTACACATTACAACATTTTACATACTTTATTAACCAAATGGTTTGTAAACTTTTAAGAATCTTTTTGTAAAACATCTATAAACATTCCATAGACAGAAACCAATTATTAACCATTGACAAATTATGAACTATCTACCTAAATAATGTTTATAGATGTTTTACAAACAATTTCTCTAAGGTTTACAAATAATTTCATAATCGTAAACAAATAATTAATATTGTATATAAAATGTTATGATGAGTGCAACAAAAAACTGTTAAAATAACATATGTTATTGCATTACTAATAATTAGTAAACATTATTAATTTAATTTCATGGTTTGTTAACAGTAAAATAACTATTAACTAAATTTTAATAAACTAGCAATTTACCATTTATGAATTATGGTTATTAGAAAGTGTTACCGGTGCATCTTGTCTTCAAATTTTGTCAGAATGGCACATATGGTTTCTCAGGTAAAACGTTTGAGTTTGCAGTTTGGATATTTACATCTCCAATAATCCATTTTTGTATCAACAATGAATCAAATGATTATGTGTAATGTGACAGGAGTTGCTTTAACACGAACCAACAGATACTTATCACCCGACTCTGCGCTTTCCCTCAACGCTACAGAGCGATTTAGTGTCCTTCAGCTCACTGTTTTGGTTTTATGTGCTGCAACTCTACTGTTTTGGTTCACTCTCACCACTCTCATTGGTGTCATTGTCAGCAGCAGTCTGATAAATGACTGTTCACTACCTGCCCAGCACCAAACGGCAAACACACAAAGTCCGCTACTAGCTGGTGAACATAGTGGAGCGTTTAGCCAGTACAGAGCTAAAAGGAGAGTGAATACTGGACTGTCGTGTCCAGGAACACAACTCCAAATGATTGCTAATGTTGTTCGGTATCTGCTGGACGTAACACATTTGCATGACAGCTTTATGACGTGATAATATATCAGCGTTGTGTTTACAGCCTGTTGCCCCCAAGCAGCCAAATAAAATCAATTAATACAGCTTCAATAATAGTTTCCTAATCTTATTAGGATCTAATTAATCTAATTAAAGGAAAGCTGGATGTGTGCTGTGTTTAACTACAGCACCCCAATCAGCAGTGTTGTAGTCGAGACCACGTAAACCCAGACCAAGATCAGAGAGTATCAAAACTGAGTCAAGACCAAGACAAGGCCAGTGCGAGTCCCACACCGCATGACACACTTGTGATAAAATGTGGAACATGCTAACCATAGCACTCCTCAGATTGACCTGAAAGATCCACATTCCCATAAAACACATACAGAAAATGAAGAGTCCTCTTCATCCACCTCTTTTATTGTCACATATACTGTATACACCGATCAGCCATAACATTATGACCTCCTGCCTAATATTGAGTAGGACCCCCTTTTGCCACCAAAACAGCCCTGACCCGTTGAGGCATGGACTCCACTAGACCTCTGAAGGTCTGCTGTGGTATCTGGCACCCAGCCGTCAGTAGCAGATCCTTTAAGTCCTGTAAGTTGCGAGGTGGAGCCTCCATGGATCGGACTTGTTTGTCCAGCACATCCCACAGATGCTCGATCGGATTGAGATCTGGAGAATTTGGAGGCCGAGTCAACACCTCGAACTTGTCGCCATCCACAAGATGTAAAAGAAAACGTGATTCATCAGACCGGGCCACCTTTTTCCATTGCTCCGTGGTCCAGTTCTGATGCTCACGTGCCCATTGTAGGCGCTTTTGGCGGTGGACACGGGTCAGCACGGGCACCCTGACCGGTCTGCGGCTACGCAGCCCCGTACGCAACAAACTGCGATGCACTGTGTGTTCT
The DNA here is from genome assembly GCA_916701665.1 of Sebastiscus tertius. Lineage (NCBI taxonomy): Eukaryota > Metazoa > Chordata > Actinopteri > Perciformes > Sebastidae > Sebastiscus > Sebastiscus tertius. The sequence goes on along the minus strand of CAKAOH010025644.1, from coordinate 2,370 downwards.
GACACCTTTCTATCGGAACCAGCATGAACTTGTTCAGCAATTTGAGCTACAGTAGCTCTTCAATTGGATCGGACAACATGGGCCAGCCTTTGCTCCCCACGTGCATCAATGAGCCTTGGGTCTGACCCTGTCGCCGGTTCACTGGGTTTCCTTCCTTGGACCACTTTTGGTAGGTCTTGACCACTGCAGACTGAAACTGAAAACATGATACAGCGTGCGTATGCGTCATTGTACAGCGTAAATGTCGGAAAGCATCAATAAGAAGAATTGATAGTCACGGAGGCATGAGATGCCAAGAAAACGGACAGATACGGTTCTCTATTCCCATCAATAGCGTTTTCCCTGCCTGCCAAAGTGGCAGATGTCCTGATGATTTCACCGGGCGGGTGGCGGGTGCTAATTTCAGACCCTGAATACAACCTATTGCTTTATGGCACAAAACAGTTACTGCTTTACTTTAGATAATATCCATCTTTATTGCAGTTATAGTATTTTAACTGCGTGGTTTCCACTTGAGATCAGTTTATCTGGTCAAACGCATCTTGTCTCTTACCCTTCTTGTGGCTCTTGCAATCAAACAGAGTGATGCTTCGGAGCAGGAGGCGGACGAGAGGCAACTGGAATGTGGTTTTAGTTTTTAAGAAACACAAAGTGCTGCACTTAGCACCTTTAAATGTTTAAATTGTTATGTAAAATTGGTTCAGACCAATTGAATTTAATTTCATACTCTGGGTCATATGCAGCTGTCAGCACCAGCATTCATAAAAACACCATCACATCCAGGACCACAACTGGCTTTTAATACATAGTGATGATTTAGCACTTGGGAATCATTTATTTTGAAATAAGAAAAGCTCATGTATTCTCTCCAATACAGCAGACTTGCTGAAAATCCAAATGTAAAAGTGGACTCCTATGTGAAGTCATTAGATCCAATTTAATCCTGGGAAATAATGTAATCGTATTGTCCTCTTGTGTTTGCGACAGACTGTTTGACCCACCTATAATAAACATCATATTCACAAACTGCATCATTATAAACCAATTAACTGGGTTTCATCTACGGAGTGTTAAACTCTTAATGAATAAGAACTCTGACTGTTTTGCATTCAGTGTGGAGTATTTGATATTATAGAAAAATAGCTGACCACATTTTCAATAAAGTTCAGTGTACATTCTCCAGCGCTCCACTATGCATGTGAGTTATTTCATACCTCCTGTGGTGTATGACAAGTGCAAACATGCCTGATGACTCTATGAATACAGCCGCAGCCTTTGTGCATCTGACATAATGAGACGTCGCTAACAACCAAATTAATTGCTCGTCTAACGAATCCCCCTCTCTGAAAAGAGCCAGCAGCTCCTCTGTGTCTCCCACAATAGGAACAAATTTGACAGTCGCGACCTTTTCAACCTTTCCTCATATTTCCCTGCGATAGCATGAACAAGACCTTTCTGGAAGATGAGATAGCACACTGTTGTCGGTAAATTAAATGCATCTGCTATTAAAAGATATCGCCCCATGCTAAGTCTTTGCAGCCTTCAAGCTCCGAGCTTCTTATTTGGCATCACCTTCTCTTCGGAGACGATCAAAGTCAAAGTTAACGCGATGATAATGCGTTAACGCAAATTAACGCAATCGATCTTTCGGAGGTTGTAGCGGGGTCAGTTTGAAAGCTAGAGTGAAGATACAGGCATCATATGAAATAAGAAAAACCATGTCATGCTAGCTTGTTGCTCCAAATTTATGCTAAATCTTGGCAAGGTAAAACGAGTCATTGGTACCAACCATGTCATACCGGCTTGTCGCAAAGGAGGCTCAATAACGCTACAAAGTTCCGCTAAATTTTGGAGAGGAAAAACTCTCATAGCCATTTTCAAAAGGGGTCCCTTGACCTCTGACCTCAAGATATGTGAATGAAAATGGGTTCTCTGGGTACCCACAAGTCTCCCCTTTACAGACATGCCCACTTTATGATAATCACATGCAGTTTGGGGCAAGTCATAGTCAAGTCAGCACACTGACACACTGACAGCTGTTGTTGCCTGTTGGGCTGCAGTTTGCCATGTTATGATTTGAGCATATGTTTTATGCTAAATGTGTACAAAGTGTTATGTGAGGGTTTCTGGACAATATTTGTCATTGTTTTGTTTTGTAAATTGATTTCCAATGATAAATATATACATACATTTGCATATAGCAATCATAATTGCCCACTCCAGTGTTAATTAGAGTATTAAACACTTGATAAATCTCCCTTTAAGGTACATTTTGAACAGATAAAAAAATTAATTAATTTGTGATTAATCGCGATTAATCGTGGATAATCATGCGATAAATCACAATTAAATATCTTAATTGATTGACAG